>JAJIBD010026147.1:0-75245 GCA_021461705.1 Cryptotis parvus | reverse complement strand
CTTCTTTCTTTCTCTTTCTTTCTTTCTTTCTTTCTTTCTTTCTTTCTTTTCTTTCTCTTTCTTTCTTTCTTTTCTTTCTTTCTTATCTCTGTCTTTACCTGGTAGTTCTCAGGGCTTTCTTACTCCTGACTTCTCTTCAGTACCTTAGTTGTGCCTCAGGGATCATATAGGGTGCCAGGATCAGATTTGGATTATTGCATGGAATTCAATGATCTCACCTACAGTTTTATTTCTCCAATCTGTATTTCATCTTTTCTTTAAGCAAAAGAACATTCCATTGTGTCTACATACCATAGTTTCTGTATCTGATCATTTCTTATTAGACACTTGAGTTGTTTCTAGATTATGGTTATTGTAGTGCTTCAATGAACTAAGAAGTGTAAGTGCTTTTCTGAATAGATGTGGCTTCAATATTTGGGTGTCATTGGCAAAGCAAACAGAAGCAAAGATATGAAAATGTAATTAAATATATCTAAGAACTTCTCTACCACAAAAGAACAACCAGAATAAAAAGACACACCATTATCAGGGGAAAATATTTTCACGTCGTCTCTTAACTGATAAGGGCTAGTATCTGAAATATATATATATATATCTGGTATAAATCATTATAAGAAACAAACACCAAAAAAGCTGAAAAAAAGAGATTAACATAAACTTCCTCAAAAAATCTATGGTATTCTATTTATAGAAACAACTTACAGCAATTTAAATTTATAACCAGTCTCTAATATGCTTATTTCCAAAGAATTCTCATTGTATTTTGCTTTTCTTGATTAATTTCTGTTTGATTAATGCTTTCTTTTCAGATTCTGGTGTTGACATATAACAATGTAATTCAAATATGTTTCATTATCACTATCACTATCTTCCCGTTCATCATCTATTTGCTAGAGCGGGCACCAGTAATATCTCCATATGTCCTGTCTCATGCGAGTAGAACCCAAAGGCATCTGCTTGCTCCAGGAACATAAAGAGCCTCAAACAATTATATTAGGTCACGGAAATGACCTAATATAAATGTTACTGGTATTTGGCATATCAAATACTACACGAGCAGCTTGGCAGGCTTGCCGGTGGGTGGCATACTGTTGTAGTCACCTCTAAATAAAGCATTTATTGATAAACTGTGCAGCAGCTAGCGGCCGCGGGGAGCCGGGCTCTGATAGTCTGGTCTGCTGGGTGGAGTTGTGACTAGAGGGAAGTCCGATGTGGAAATGGCAGGCCCCATGGAGTAGGGGAGGGTGGTCTGGCTTGTTGTGAGGTTCAGCTGGGGTGGCATGCCAGGGCTAGAACTCCGCCATGCCTCCCGGGCACCTCATGAGCAGCTGGGCACAGGGAGAGCAAGTAGCAGCTCTACCCCCTGTCTGAGAGTCTGTGGTTCAGCATACCTGGGCCGGATTGAAAAAAAAAAACTGCTGCAGGGTGGCTCTTGATTTTCCGGGCTGTGATAGTCTGGTCTGCTGGGTGGAGTTGTGACTAGAGGGAAGTCCGGATGTGGAAAATGGCGGGCCCCATGGAGTAGGGGAGGGTGGTCTGGCTTGTTGTGAGGTTCAGCTGGGGTGGCAGGCCAGGACTAGAACCCGCCATGCCTCCCGGGCGCCTCACGAGCAGCTGGGCACAGGGAGAGCAAGTAGCAGCTCTGCCCCATGTCTGAGAGTCTCTGGTTCAGCATACCTGGGCCGGATTGAAAAAAAAACTGCTGCAGAGTGGCTGTTGATGATCCGGCTGGATCATACATAATAATGTTTCATTATATAAATAATATTTTAAAATATCAAGAGAATGAATAAATTGAGTAAATATTCTCTATTAGGCCTCATGCTAATTCTTCATACATATCTCTTTTAATCCACTTTTCTGTGAATAAAATCATTGTTTTGTGCAGATTAGAAACTAAGTTTAGGTACTTGAATGCTTGTTTAAGATAGTATAAAATACAATATATGCATTTTTCTGGGAAGTTTATGTTTAAGAAAGGCAGGATGATATGCACACAGATATTTTGCTTACAGAGTTTATTTCTCTTGTGTGAAAATATTAAACCTTCTGGGTACTTCGTCCTAGCTCTATGATACAATAGTTTTGTGATTATGCAGTAAAATTGTCTTTTTTTTCTACTTCCCAAATCTCCAGCACTCTGCACTCTCCCATCATTTGCCAGACTGAGTTCCTGGGAACTAGCCTCCTTGCACTGCTCTCTTGAGCTTTCTTTATTTTTGTTTACTCCTTGGATTTAGGTTAATAAAGACATCAGAGGGAGAAAAGCTTGAAGATTTGCTCTCACCTCCTCCCCAAGCCATTTGTTGCTGGGCCAAGGCTTGAGAGCTCCCTAGACTTGAGAACTGCATGGGAGGAGGTATTTATTCCATATTATTCCATACTATTCCATACTATTCCATACATGGGAGGAGGTGTATATTCCTACACTTTCAGTAGGTTCTTTTATGGGTACTTCAACCATAAGTATGATCACTTTTATCACTTGTCTTCTCGTTGATCATCCATTTGTTCGAGCGGGCACCAGTAACATCTTCATACATCCTGTCACATGCTAGTGTAGCCCATAGGCATTTGCTCACTCCAGGAACATAAAGAACCTCAAACCATCCCATCAGGTCATGGGAATGAGGTCTATAATTGTCACTGGTTTTTGCATATCAAATATGACACTGGTAGCTTGCCAGCCTTTGCTGTGTTGGTGGGATACTCTTGTATTCCCCTCTAATCTTGTGCATTTATTGATGAACCATGCGGCCGCAAAGTGGCCATGCAACCCGGGCTTTTGATCAGCTCTTTTGCTGGGTGGACTCTCCGGAGTTGGGAGTCTGGATGTGAAAAATGGAGGCCCTCTGAGTGTGAGGGTTCCTCTGGCTTCTTTTGAGGCTCTGCTGGGTGGCAGGCCTGGGCTAGAACTCTGCCTTCCCTCCCAGGTGCCTCATGATCAGCTGGCATGGGAGAGACGGTAGCAGCTCTGCCCCATGTATGTGAGTCTCTGGATCAGGCATACCTGGGCTGGGCTTGAAAAAGACTGCTGTAGGGTGGGTCTCTGATGAGCTGGGCTTGTGATCAGCTCTTCTGCTGGGTGGAGCTCTGGTGAGTGGGAAGTCCATATGTGGTGACCCTCATGGTGTGGGGGTTCCTCTGGCTTCTTGCGAGGCTCTGCAAGAAGCCAGAAGTATGATATGTTTCCCAGATTATGAGAAAATTCTCCATCTACTGTGTCTTAACATTGTCTACATACCACACAAGGTACTTCCAGTAACGTTCTTCAAATAGTCAGTTGAGTGCATCACTTCAGTCTAAAGAGAAACTGATAGATCTCAGTTGGACCTCTTTGTCTCAATATCCCAAATTATAAAACTGATATATTTACATGAAATTCAAAGAAATTTAGCAAAGTTGGAATATATAAAAGTATTTGATGAAGCCAAAAGTACTCTATCAAATTTTGCTTCTAGTAAACTGTTAAGTCATCATTTACAAGATGCCTTCCAAACATCTTTCACTAAGGCTCTATGCTAAAGATAGAAATTCTTTAGGTGTAGATTTAATTATAGAAAACAAGAGTTTATTTATTCAAAGGGCATGTGAAAAGATTAGAATAATGGCAACGAGAGATCTTGTCCATAGAGTGTGAGTTTTATGTTAGTTGACGATGGGGTGGGAGGAAGAGTAAAGGAAAGGCAAAATGCTTCAGAGGTTTGGGATAGTGTGAAAGAGCAAAACACAGAGAGAGAAGTGAATGGAAAGGGAGAAACAATGTTATGGGAGATGAGAGTAAACATTCAGAGTTGGCCAGATTTTCAAGGTCCTGGCAAAGAGTAATTATATCCTTTAGAAGCCCAGATGATTCAGAGGGAAATACATTTCAATATATCTTAATATCTTTTTCCTTCTATGGCATCTGTCCTATGAAAATCTCTGTATTGAAAAATAAGTGATCCAGTGGGATTTGGATGTCTTCACAATATGACTCGATTGATTGTTCTAATGGATTTTGCAGCAGATTGGATATTAAGGTAGCCAGGAAATGATTTGATTGAAAATAGTTAATTTAGACCAACTGGTACTTTTGTCAACAAATATTTATTAAACTTCTACTATTGACATTATCTTGGGATGCAAGGAGGTGATAAAAACTGCACAATTCATTTATTTGGGGACCATGTCAGTGTCTTTATTGCTGTCATTTCTCCAGTGTGTTTGTAGGGTCTGGTCCATGGTCTGACACTAAACCTGAAGATACTCAGTCGAAGATACTCAGTATATAACTCAGGATATAGTTTTACTTTGTGCTCAATAAAGGAAAGTGTGGCATTTTAAATAAAGTACAGAACAGAGCTACCTAAATTAACTTTCTGGCATGATGAAAAAATGTTCTGTGTTTTGGGGATGTTCAACAAAGGTCTCACTCTCTATATGTGGCTAAATAGAATGTAAAATGCAACTGAACTTAAACTGATGAGATGACTTTCAAACTATAATTGATATTATTTAATATTATATTAAAATAATTTTAGCTTAGTGGTTACTGAGCTATACAGAGCAGGCATAGAGATCAGTGTTCAGAAGTAAGAAATCCCTAGAAAATCCACTTATTTATGCATCATATTCTCCAGCTAAGTGCCTTTTACCGCCTCTTTTATTGGTTGTTGGGCCATAGGAATTACTTCCTCCAGGCATTGGGTTCAAAGATTGCTCTCAGATGACTCAGGAGACTATATGGGATGCGAGGATCGAATATGGTTTCATCATATATATGCAAAGTATGCATACCATCCACTATACATGTTTCTGGTCCTAAAGAATTCCTTTTTCCAGCAACCCAATTTCTACAATGTATAAGCTATGGTTCGGGATAAAAGTTCCAAGTAATTCTAATTAACGTTTGCCTTGTTCTATTTTTTAAACTATTGATCTTTTTAATTTATTTTTTCTACTAATGGGTAAAGTGGGGGACAGATAATTCTAAAGCTTTAACCAATGAGATTCATTGAATGTCCATTGTTTATCGATTTGCTGGAGCAGGCACCAGTAACATCTCCATACATCCTGTCACATACTAATGTAGCCCAAAGGCATCTGTTCACTCCAGGAACATAAAGAGCCTCAAACCATTCCATCAGGCCATGGAAATAAGGTCTATAATTGTTACTGGTATTTGGCATATCAGATACGACATGGGTAGCTTGTCAGGCTCTGCTGTGAGGGTGGGATACTCTTGTAGTCGCCTTTTATCTCATGCATTTATTGATGAATCTCGTGATCAACTTTTCTACTGGATGGAGCTCTGACAAGCTGGGGAGTCCAGATGTGGAAAATGGTGGCCCTCATGGTGTGGGGGATGGGAGGCCAGGGATAGAACCTGACTTCCTCATTATCAGCTGGGCACAGGGAGAGCTGGTAGCAGCTCTGCCCCATGTATGTGAGTCTGCTTACATGTATGGGTAAACAGGCAATTATTTTTATGTATGATTTAAAAATTCAGATTCATATATGCAACATAGGACTCTCAGCAATGGAAAGCATAATTCCTTATAGAATACATGGCAAGGGAGGCCAAGATTCACTTGGCAGAGATTCACATGGTTCCCATGGTAAAACAGCTGCCTGACCTCTGATTTCCTCGGTTGATGCCAGAGCTGCATGGCAATTATAGCAACAATGAAAGAATACAGGTCATAGAGCTTTTCTGAATTAAATAGCCTAGAATTATGTGATAAAATTGACTTTTTCAATATACATATCAGAGTTGAGTCATATTCTGTGCTTTCTTGAAATATACTAGAGAAAAAGATCATCTTGGTTTTGTTTTCAAATTGCAGTAAACTTTATTTTTTGGTTGTCTGAATATTGACAATGTTGCCATTTATATATGTTTCACATATATGATTCATTTATATATGTTCATGTTGCCATTTATATATTAACATATATGATTCATTTATATATGATTTATATATGATTCATTTCCTTCATTTATATATGAAGGAAACCCCTCATCTCCTTTGTTGACTGAAAGACATCAATTCAAGTTATCTTTCAAGAACTATCACATAAGAACTATCATAAGAACTATTCATTTCAAAATTTCTGATAACCCTTTAGACATATGGGATGACTTTCTCATATACTTCAATTAATCAATTACTTTGGATAGTCAATTTTGTAACTGTTCACCATAAAATGTGAGCCCATTAATGGCAAGAGATGTAGTCTGTTGATCTTTGTATTATTAATAACTGTAGCTCATGGGCACATAACATGAAGGGACATGAGAGGTCTATTTATTTATTTTATTAAAATTTATTATTACTAAAGCTAAAAGAGCATTAATACTTTTATTTACAAGGTAACTGCAGTTTTGCCCCATCAAAATGCCAACACTCTCCACAACTCTTTTAGTAAGAAAGTCCTAAAATGATAGTTCATGTTAAATAGGCTACTTCTAGCCTAGAATCAGAATTAAAATGACATGTAAAGGTTTGTTTTTCTTGTCTTAAGTTGTTATGAACCAGGAGCTGGAGTGATAGTACAGTGGGTAGGGTGTTTGCCTTGCATGCATCCTGACCCTGCCAAAGGTTCGATCCTTGGCATCCCATATTGTCTCCCAGGCACAGCCAGGAAAAGTTCCTGAATGCAGAGCCAGGAGTAAACACTGAATATTGCTGGGTGTGACCCAAAAAAAAAAAAAAAAGCTATTATGAACCATAAGAAAAAGTTCATGAGGTTACCGGACAGAATTTTCCATAACAGTGATTCACAAATATAATTGGTTGTTAGACTACTTAGGAGTCTTAAAAATAGTGTTGGTAAAGGAACCATAGGACAGTTATAGGACATTTTTCTTTACATGTGGCCTAGCAGGGTTGAATCCCGGTACCATATATGGTTCCCCAAACCTCACAAGAGTGATTCCTGTGTGCAGAATCAGGGATCCCTGGCAGGTTGCTTTCTCCATAGGCCAGTGTTTTCTCTTATCCCAGAATATTACTCATACGTGTAGGCCAGCATTTATGCTGTAATTTCCCACAATTGATGTATTCTCTTAGCATCCCTGGGACTTAGAAGGCAGATCACAGAGGGTAGAGCCTCTTAATTTTTATATTCATGAAGCTATGTATATAATGCTTGATATTTGCACAATACACTGCAGAGAATAAACATAGTTGATTATAACCTAACACATTATTCCAGGAGCACTTGAGGCACTCAGGAGTAAACATGGTGCATAGTTTGCTAAGAGGATTTATGGCACATTTAGGTACTATTGAGCATGCTCAGTAGAGAAAACTTTTATTTTGTCCACAGTAAACAGCACATAGATTTAGTATTCGGTGCAATCTATCTCATCTTCTAATCTTTTTTATCATTATTTGTGAGTGAAATCAAATTAGCTTAATAGTTTTTGATTTTCAATAACATTTGCTTAAAGAAGATAGAAGACAATTAAAAATGTAGTAAAGTGAGTCCCAAGAAAAATGTCCTCCATAGATAAATTTACAAAATAAAATAATCTTAATGAAGATTAGAATACTAGGAACATTAGTGGTAATATTTTAGCTTCTTTGTTGTTCAGAATCTTTGACTTTGAATTTCTTCACTGTATCACCTCACTTGTCTTCCTGTTGTTCATCGATTTGCTCAACTGGGCGCCAGTAATGTCTCTATTCATTGGGAACAAGGTTCATTATTGTTACTGTTTTTGGCATACTGAATATACCTGCGTAGCTTGCCAGGCTCTGCCACGGTTCTGGGTTCATCCCAAGGGGCCCAGTCTTTATCTATATAAGACTATCAACCAACCAGGGCACACAGGACAGACCCTGGGTGTAGACAAGCCCGTCTCTTGTCTGTCACCTCTCGAAGCAGCTCGCACTTTGTAGCCACACCTGCAATACCTTAAGGGGCAGGAACACCTCAAGGGGCAGAATTTCTTTCTTACCTTCAGGATTGAATTTCTTACCTTGGATTAAAGCTTTCATTGTCTGTTCCTATGTTTCTAAAAGTATTTATTTCCCTCACTCCCCCTACCACCCCTTTCCAAGCATCATAATTTATGGCCAAAGAAATTGCATGTGTTCTTTGATGAGGTTTGGGATTTTTCTACTGTGTTCTACAGTAAAGCTTGTTTCTCTTCATAGGTCACTCGTCCTTCATAAGATAGCTAAAATGTCTATAGCTTTATTAAGAATTTTGTTTGTTCTAGAGTTAAGTTCTATCTCTTCTCTTTTGAACTTCTGTAAACTCTTATCTAGGTATTTGACATTCTACTTCCATATGCAATTTTGCAACTTTACATGGTAAGATTAATGAGAATCAGATAGACTTAGGTTTAAATCTAGCATTTGAAATTTACTAGATTAGGAATCTTATAAAATTTATATAAATTTGCTGAACTTTAATTTTTATTCTAGCAGATTAGTGTATGAGTAAAAATATCATACTATAGATTGCTGGCAAATGATATTCCCAATTCTCAATATTGTATCCTTATCCTTTATGATGTGAATTTTGTTCCCCAGGCATAAGTAGGTGGAGACTATTTTTCCATTCCTTGAACTTAAACTGGACTTGAGACTTATCACATAATGTGAAAAATGCATTACTTTGCTGGTTCTGAACTTGGCCTCAAAAAACCTGGTGTGCTTTCACTTGTTCTAGAATTCTCCCCTGGGCACTTGAACAAAACTGAAAAATTCTGAAGCATATGAAACTACTTGGAGTCAAGATTTGTTGTCTAATCAGGTGTCATTGTAGACCAGTCAGTAACCAGTTAACTCTCTAGCAGATATATACATGAATAAATTGAGGGGAAAAGGAATTGCCAGACACACATTACCTAAATAACAAACATATAAAATTTTATTATGAGTTTAAAGAAAAATACATGATTGCTTTAATCTCATGGTTCCCAAAGTTTTTCTTGTTCTTGGGATTACTTTCAGGTCTTATTAAAACACAGGTTACTAGGCCACATCCTTGAATGGTATGTAGGTGTGGGTCACTTGATCACTTGATCACTTGACATCCCGTATTGATTTGCTTGAGGGGGCGCCAGTAACATTTGCATTTGACCCTATCACATGCCAGTGTAGCCCAATGGCATCTGCTTGCTTCAGGAATACGAGAGCTTCAAACTGTTCGTTCAGGGTCTTGTGGTCACGTGATCTTTTGATGTTCCGTGGGATCTAGTTGGTAATGGCTCTAGTCCAGCAGTCATCTCCAAATCGCATGACATGTCCAGCTCACCTGATTTTCGATGCCTTGGCAACTATCCGATGTGTGTTCGATATGCTGAAACCAGTAATAACAATGTTTATTTTCTAAACCCCGAAGGTGTGGGTAGATGTCCATAATTGCATTTTTAGCAAGTTCATATATAATGTTGTTGCAGGTGGCACTTTTTAGGATGATTGTTTTAAGATGCTAAGTCTTGAAGTAGTTTAATGAGAAAAATATGTAATGTGCAGGAGCATTGAAATGTTATAAATTTAAAGTGTTGTCAGATATTAGATACTTAGTAAGTGTAGTAATTGATATATATTATATATACATATATATCAATTTCTAGACTTATCAAGTATATATGTATATATAGCATACTTTAACTAGCCTATAATTTTCTTAAAGGCAAGGACTATTGTTTTCAGTACCTTTCATGTATACTTCAGTTCAATATATTACATAATTAGCAAATGGTATCATACACAATTTTTCTCTCTAACTGCTATATTCTTTCATATTTGGAAAGAGCATTTAAGAGGATAGCTTAATGTTTCTAATCAATTCTAAAATTCTTTCTTACTTTCATATGCCTATGAAATTCTCTTAAAAATAAATCACAGAAGGTTAAAGTCGTACCATGGGACTTAGATATATATTGCTATAGTATTTTGAAGAGTTAAGAATTCTGGGAAAATACAGCTTAAGTAATCACCCAGGAAAAGGAAGAGCCAAGAAGACAATGACTAGATTGGGAGAATATGGAATGATTAATGGACTGCAGGTCCCTATAATAAGGTCTAAAGGCAGCTGTAGTGGGAGTTCAAGTATAAGAGAACAGGGAAGGAAAGATTGTGGTCATAATGTATGCTATTAGAATTTAAGAATGGGAGGATAAACTTATTAAATATCCAGGGATATGAATTTTCTAAAACATCCAAAATGATGCTGATATGAAACAAGTTTGGTAATGGATACTCCACAGTAATATGCTCAATACTTTCATAAAAACTATAAAATACTCTCATGAAGTTTTCTAAAATAAAAATCTATGCTGAGAGCATTACCCGGGACTTTAGTGTTTAATACAAAATTCCTGTAAATAACTATTTTTTCCATTTTGGTGCCAGGTAAAGATACATTAATTTTCAATGAAGAATGACTGTAGCTTTTCCCTCTGATGCTGAAAGTCATTGACTTCATCATCAATCCTTCTTTGTGCTGCTCAAAAGCAGAGTCAAACATATGTTCTGGAATTCCGTTGTTTCCAGATTATATTAAGTTCCTTCCTCTTGACTCTCAAGGCCTATTGTGATAATCAAATTAGTAAAATTCATTTTACTGTAAGTTCATAAAAGTAAACATCTTTATATCAGTTCATCTGTAGTGACTAGAATGGTGACTGTTATGTAGTACGATATAGGGAAGATTTTAAAAAAATATTGGACTACGTAAAGGTCAGAAGTTATTTGCATGAATCATATAGTCAATAGGTGATGTTTTATATTCATTCATCTTATTGCATGTGTTTCATTGCTGGGCATTAGGAAGAACTCTCTCCACCACCTCTTTTTTGTATTTTCTTTTAGGTGGAAAAGGCCCAGTTAATATTATATCTCTGCCCTCTTTTGCCCCCTCATCATATCCCAAAGGAAATGGAGTGACATCTGATAAATAAATATCAAGAAAAAATAGCCAGACATGCCAACCTAGTTTTTTTCACTTCATCATTATTTTTTCTGTGGCATATGTATTTATTTGATATTTTTACTTTTATTCCTCCATTTATACTGACATAATTTGGCCTCTGGAATCCCAACACCCTTTGATAATACACTTCTTGTCCTTTAATTTATTTGTATTTAGGTTTTCTGTTGCCATTCAGAAATAAAACTGCTTCAGTATCTCTTATTCTCATTCTTAAAAGTGAATTTTCAATTTAGTATTTGTGATTTTTTTTCAACTCTGGACAAACAGAATTTGCATGTTTGATTTGATAGTGACACACTTATTTTTGCAACCATTGATAAAACAACACTATATATCTAAATCTAACACTGATGTCTATCTCTTTTTGGGGGGTGGAGGGATATCACGCCAAGTCTTGTGCTGACCTTACTCCTGGTTCTGCACTCAAGAATCATTCTTAATGGCCAGGAGACCACATTAGGTTCCAGATATCAAATCTGCCTTGTTCAAGTCAAAACTTTAATCACTGTGCTATCTCCCCAGCCCCTAAAGTTGCCATCTATAGTATAGACATATAATTATCACATATTATAATGTAAAGCCTCAGAAGTAATGGAAGAATCACACAAGAAGGCTCACAATTTTCTAAACTAGAGTTGGATTTGTTCCATATAAAGAGAAGCACTCATAATCTGAAGTCTAATATTTCCATAGATTGGTTTACAAACTTAGCTGAAATACATGTTTTATGGTCTGAAAATCTTCATTCCCTCCAATATAGGAACACACAGAATACAAGAACTATTTAGTGAAGAGCTATATGAATAGAAATAAATTTTGAATCAAGGATTTTATCATCTTAGAGTCAACATAGCCTTCAGAGGAAAAGCCTAAAAGCAGCATTTTCTTTTGTAGCCCAAATTATTAAAAATGAGGTAACAGATGAGAAGAGAAAACTCTGTTGTCTTCCATCTTTTCTTTGATAAAAGCTAAGTTGGAAGATGTAGGGGAGTACATGTGGGGAAGTAGACTCCTAACATTGATCTGGATTATACAAATTCATTTATCTAACTATAGATAGGGACAGTCTTCCTTAAGACCCCCAAAGGGGTAAGTGCTATCAAACATATGACATGTAGGAGCAAGGAGAAATGAATGCTTTCTGTAAATTTCATGTTCTGAGAACAAATTTAAAGAGCTACACAGCCTGCAGAGCTTGGTTCTCACAAATAATTGACCACATATGCATATTTATTACTCAGTTTTTCTAGATTTGAGTATGTAATGAGTAGGATACAGTTCAGAATTAAAGATTATTGAGGCAAAATGGACCAGGTTTGATAAACCTAGTAACATAAATTGGAATGAATGGCAGTATATTAGAAATATTTCACCTGAAAAATATTCGGGTAGGAAAAGGCTCCTCAGAAATCACTCTGTATCAACAACAGAAAATTTGTTGGAGGTGTTATAGCTAAATTTACTTTTGTTAGGTCTATAAGAAATTCAGGCCATTTGTCAGAGTAACTAAACGGTATGCAATCATACAAATTTCAATACCTACATTATTATTTTATTTCTTTTTTGGGTCACACCTGGCGATGCTCAGGGGTTACTCTTTGCTCTGCACTCAGAAATTACTCCTGGCAGTGCTTAGGGGGGCATATGGGATGATGCAGATTGAACCTGGGTTGACTGAGTGCATGCAAATGCCCTACCTCCTGGACTACCACTCAGGCCCCACCTATATTACTATTAATTTTAGAATTTCCCAATGACTCACCTGAGTATTACAACAGTTATAGTAGCAGAGGGCTTAATGTTTGTGCACTCTTCCTGTGTGTCAGGAATTTATCATACATATATAAATACATACATAAACTCAATGGGATAATAATATATATTATCCCATTGAGATATTATCCCATTGAGTTCTCAAAATTATCCTATATGATTTTACTCATATATGGACTTTGGAGAAGAAACTAAAATAAAGCAAAGGGGTGAAGGGGGTACTCTTTCCATTCTCTCCACTATCACAACGGTAGAAACTTGGTTACCAGAAGGCAGTAAGTTGGTAATGGTTAGACGAGGTTGGTGGTTACAAGTCTCAGTTGGCTGATAGTGGGTGGTAAGTGATCCTTCGGTGGTAGCTATGGATTGAAGCTGTACTAATGAAAATATACACTACTGTAAATCAATGCTACCACAATAAAAAATCTTATGAGCTGAATATCAGTATATACATTGTATAACTATGGCAAACTAGCAAAGTAATATACTAAACTGATGCTTATAAATCTGAGAGAAGAAAAGTCAGGATTTGACCTCAGATTGGCTTGGTATAAACCTTGGTTCTTTTGCATATGCCAAAGTAAAAACATCTGTAAATAATATAGGACTCAGTTACGAGAACTGTAGGGCTCTTGACTTTCTATGTTTCTATGACCTGACAGTGTGAACAGTTTCTGCTAGTTAAATGCTACCCCAGATAATCATTTTTCTTCTGTCTTTTTTAATTTTTTTTCATTCCTTTATGTTTCTTACCTATTTGAAAGTTCCAGTGGGCTAATTGAGAAGGTCCTGCATAAACACAGTAAGTCATTATGAGGTTATCCAAAGGACGAAATGAGAGGGAGGTTATGCTGCAAGTGGAAAATTGCTGTAAATCTGAATTACAACCTGGTTGGACCTGACTGGGGCTTAGTAGAGGAAAACATCATATACCAGAATACTGTTAAATAGATTTCGCTTTAGTTTCTGAAAAACAAAATAGTTTAGAAGTAGAATATAACCATCTAACAAGTGTATTCTTATATGTAATAATCTGAAAATATTTTCAAATAATTTAGTCATTATAATTTAAAAATATTCCAGGCAGTTAAAATATATTTTTTCAATTCAATTTTACTGTTACAGAAGAGCTCTGTATTTTGAAGTGATAGATATTAATATTGTTGTGTGATATGTAGAATGTATCATATTAAAGGAAAACATATTTCCTTTAAAGGACCTTACTAGGTTCTAGGTACCCAGCAAACTTTAGTAAATGATGTATCAAGTCTAAATCAATGGAGGCAAGTCATTATATTACTGCAACATTCCAGATCATTTTCTAGTCAAATGTTAAGAAAAAAACTAAATGTCGAGAACCTTATAAATAATTAAAAATAATTTAAATGAATTTAATTATTCATTCATTATTCATTCACTTGAGTGCAAATTGATGAACAAAGGGAAGACAAGTGAAGTGACAAGTGATATATATATGTATATATATGTATATATGTATATATATATATATAGAGAGAGAGGGGGCAGAGCAATAGTAGAGCATCTGCCCTGTATTCGACCAACCTAGGTTCAACCTAGGTTCAATCCTCCACATACAATATGGTCTCCCAGCACTGCCAGGAGCAATTTCTGAGAGCAGAGACAGGAGTAGCCTCTGAACTTTTTGGTGTGACCTCAAGAAGCCCCAGAAAAATAACCGGAGCTATAGCACAGCGTGTAGGGCTTTTGCCTGGCACATGCAAAGCTGGATTTGATCCCCTGGCATCCCATATGGTCCTCTAAGCTCCAGGAATAGTTCCTGAGTGAAGAGCCAGGAGTAATCCCTGAGTGTCGCCGGGTGTGACCCAAAAAGCAAAAAAAAAAAAAAAAAAGATAAATAAATGAGTTCCTAATTAAGTATACTGGATCCCCTGGGGATAAATCCAGAGCCAGAGCAGAGACTGGCAAACTACCCATGGTGTATTCGATATGCCAAAAACAGTAATAATAAACAGTAATAATTCGTTGACTAGCCATTTTGAGGAGTGTACATGCTTTACTAAGTACTGTTAGGATTTAGGGATATAGAGATGAATGGAATGTTTTGAAATTACTTATAATCAAATAAGAAGGGAAAAATAATTTTGAAGTAATGTGAAGCGTAAAATGGCAGATGAAATATTTCAGAAAGGATCCATATTTTTTCTCTATTTTAGGCCACACCCATCCATGCTCAGCCGTTACTTATGGCTCTGCACTCAGAAATTACTCCTGGCGGTGTTTGGGGGACCATGTGGGATGACAAGGATCAAACCTGGGTGAGCAGGGTGCAAGGCAAATGCCCTGCCCATTGTGCTATTGCTCCGGCCCAGGATCCCTAATTGTACAGAAGAAATTATTTTAATCAAATCAGATTGGAAAATGAGACTTTCTTTGGCAATTCACTAACTTTTTACTTTAAGCAAATCACATCTTTTATGTGACTCCATTTCTTACAACTTGAAGACATTTGATTGTGGGATTGAAATATGTGCTATACTTGGGTCCAAAAAAACCCCTGAATTTTACATCGTGACTTTTAATTTAGTAGCTTTTTCAGTGGGCAAGTCAAATTGCATCTGTGAAACTGTTTTCTTTTCTTTTCTTTTTTTTTTTGGGGGTTAAACCCAGCAACGCACTGGGGTTACTCCTTGCTCTGTGCCTAGCAAATACTCCTGGAGGTGCTCAGGGTATCATATGGGATGTCAGGGTAAGGCAAATGTCCTACCTGCTGTATTATCTCTCGGCCCTCATCTATGAACTTTTGTTTCTTGTTTGTGAAAGCATAGCTTTACATATGTGTGGTTGTGTGAATAAGCAAACATATTTCATTATTAGATATGCAAATTACTAACCAGTGAAGAATATTAATAATAGTACTTCATTTTCACAATTGTGAAAATATTAAGAGAAAACTGAATGATCACTCCACATTAGGAATGAGCAGAGTGGTCACCAAGTATCAAAATATTAGATGTATTGTGGCTTAGGCCCTGGAGAGTCTGTCTCAGCTTCAATGAAGTTGTTTCAGGATGAGGAAGACTCAGTGTGCATTCTCATTCTAGACATGCCTCTCCAACGTCAGTCTTTGCCCCTACTGAATTCAATAACAATCACAATTAGTAATGCTTTGATCCATTTAATATTACTAATATATCATAGCTGGTCTTCAGGTGAAAAGAACTTATTTCATATTAATCATCAGAATTTGATCGATAGTATTTCTGGCAAAGTTTTGAATGTTGTTTGGTGTTATTAGAACGATGTCATCAGTGAAGTGGAGGTGGTGTAGTCGCCAACTGTCTATCTTCACTCCCATTCCTTCTCATTCTAATTGTACAATGATGTTCTTGAGGGTGGTGCTGAAGAGTTTTGGTGAAATGGCATCATCCTGCAGAATCCTCTTTTGACATCAATGATCATTTCCTTGTAGAATGGTGAGATCCTGGTGGTGAATCCATAATCACTTGATCACTTGACTTCCTGTAGATCATCGATTTACTCAAGCAGGCACCAGTAACATCTCAATATGTCCTGTACATGCGAGATAGCCCAAGGGCATCTGCCTGCTCCAGGAACATAAAGAGCCTCAAACCATTCCATCAGGTCATGGGAATGAGGTCTATAATTTTACTGGTATTTGGCATTATCAAATACCACAGGGGTAGCTTGCCAGGCTCTGCTGTTAGTGTGGGACACTAAGCCTCCACATCTCTGCTCTTTTTTCCCTCAACTCAGCATATGTAACATGATCATATGTAATATGTAATCATGTGTAATATGATCCTGGCACCATCCCTGATTTCCAGCCTCACCACAGTCTGATGCATATTAACACCTCAACTGAATTTCAAGACCATTCAATGGAGGAAGGAAAGCCTCTTAAACAGTGCTGAGAAAACTGGGCAACCACGCAAATGAAAGAAACTACAAATATAATACCACACACACAAATGGACTAAAAATGGAATAATGACTCAAGCCGTGATTCCCAAAGTATAAAATACATGGAAACAAAGAGAAGTGAAGCACTCTAGGGGCCCCAGTATCAGAGTAGCATTTGGAGTCTACTTCAGTGGCAAGCTAAACAAAGGAAGGATAAAAGGAAAAGGATGAATGTGAAGTAAAAAGATTTTTTTTTTGGTTTTGGGCCACACTGGCTGTGCTCAGTGCTTACTCCTGGAAGTCTCAGAGGACCATATGGGGTACAGTGAATCAAACCTGACATTTAAAAGACAAATATTCTATCTACGATACTATCATTCCGATTCTTGAAGTAAAATTTTTACATAGCAAAAAGAAACTAGCATTAAAAAAGGAAACATATTTTCTCTAAAAGATATTTGTTCATCAATATCTGAGAAGGGATTAAAATCTAAAAATACATAAAGATTTCACACATCTCCACAAACAAAAAAAAAGCAAGCAACCTTGGGGGGCCAGAGTATACAGTGGATAAGGCATTTGCCTTGCACAAGTCAGACCTGGTTTCAATGTCTCTCACCCATAGGGTTTCCTGAGCTTACCAGAAGTAATTTCTATGTGTAGAGCCAAGAGTAGCCATTAGCTGAGCCAGGAGTGACCCAAAAAACAATAAATAAAAATGTTTAGGGGCCTGAGCAATAGTCCAGTGGGTAGGGCATTTGCTTTGCATGCGGCCAACCGGGGTCTGCCTCCTGGCATCCATATGGTCCCCTGAGCATTGCCAGCACTAGTTCCTGAGCGAATATCTAGGAGTAACCCCTGAGCATTACAAGGTGTAGCCCAAAAAAGCAAAAAGAAAAAAAAATGTTTAAAAAAGCAAATGATCCAGGGGCTGGAGTGATATCACAGTGGGTAGGGCATTTGCCTTCACATGACTGACCCGGTTCGATCCCCAGCATCCATATGGTCCCCAAGCATTGCCAGCAGTAGTTCCTGAGCGAATAGCTAGGAGTAACCCCGAGCATCGCTGGGTGTGACCCCAAAAGAAAAAAAAAATGGCAATTGATCCAGAATTTTTAAAATTTAATGGGAGAAAGATCTGAATAGACACTTTCTCCAAACACCACACATAGATAACTGTCTTCCCATTGTTCATTGATTGGCTCGAGTGGTCACCAGTAACATCTCCATAAGTCCTGTCGCGTGCTAGTGTAGCCTAAGGACATCTGCTAGCTCCATGAACAGGAAGAGCCTCAAACCATTCCTTCAGGTCATGGGAATGAGGTATATAATTTTAACTTGTTTTTTGGCATATTAAATACGACACGGTAGCTTGCCAGGCTCTGCCGCATGGGGTATGGCTTGGCACCACACCGCAAACGGTCACACGAGCTGGGCTGTGATAAGCTGGTCTGCTGGGTGGAGTTCTGATGAGGGGGGAAGTCTGGATGTGGAAAATGGAGGCCCTCATGGAGTGGGGGTCATCTGGCTTGTTGTGAGGCTCTGCTGGGGTGGCGGGCCAGGGCTAGAACCCACCATCCCCTCCTGGGTGCCTCATGAGTGGCTGGGCACAGGGAGAGCCACTAATAGCTCTGCCCCATGTCTGTAAGTCTCTGGATCAGCATACCTGAGCCGAATTTAAAAAAGACTGCAGCAGGGTGGATCTCAATGAGCTGGGCTGTGATAGGCTGGTCTGCTGGGTGGAGTTCTGATGAGGGGGGAAGTTCGGATGTGGAAAATGGAGGCCCCTCATGGGGTGTGGGGGTCGTCTGGCTTGTTGTGAGGCTCTGCTGAGGTGGCGGGCCAGGGCTAGAACCCACCATCCCTACTGGGTGCCTCATGAGTGGCTGGGCACAGGGAGAGCCAGTAGCAGCTCTGCCCCATGTCTGTAAGTCTGTAAGGATGTGAGGGCAATCTGGCTGCGGCATCTGTCACCTCACTGATCGCCAGGGTTGATTCGACTGATCTGGCTGGCTAGGCAGGTGTCCCCTTCCTCCCCTCACCACTCCATGTGCGCCCCTCCCGAAGCTGTGTGCTCAGTTGAAGAGGATGGCCTTCCCCGAATAGAGACGGACCAGTCTTCGGTCGAGGGTATACGAGTAGCTGCACTCCCCTGCTAGAACCTCCAAACAATATTATATTAACATATATAATATGCTAATGTAATAAATAACATATATGTGCTATATTATATAATATAGCATATATAATATAATACAACACATATAATATGTAAATATAATATTATAGTAATATAATATTAACAATGTTACTTAATATAATACGAACAATAGAAATATAACAGAAATACAGAATATCATATTCATATCTAGGAATATATTAATATATTTATTGATGGTATTTTATATTATTAAATCTATTGTAATGCAGTGTTTCTTATTAAATTTCTATTATTCATAGTATGAATTTTTGAAGTGGGCTGCAAAACAAATAGAAAAGAGCCCGTGTGGTTCAAACTAAAAACACGTAGTTTCTCCATTCTTTTGGCTGAAAATTCAAATTTATATAGCCACATAGTTGCTCTACTGTCCCCTTGTCTAGGCTACCATCTTTCTTTATCTTCATAGAGTATTTCCTTTGTGCCGGTGGAGTGAGTTCATGAGAGATCTTATATCTCTCACTTTCTATTGGATTAATGGACCATTTTAATGACATCACTTAACCTATGTTATCTGCTTTTATGCCCTTTTCGTAAATATGACCTGCTGAAGATAGAGTTTGATAAATGGATTTTTGGAGTGACAAGAATAAACTTATAATGGTTAATAGATAAAAAGTTTATAGATTGACTTTATGTCATGACACTGCTAACTCAATTATTAGTTTTAACGGCATTTCAAGACATTTTCTCATAATTTTTTACTTCAGCAGGGAATCAACAAAACTCAGTTTTATCTTTCTGTTTTAATTGGAATATATATTTTCTGAGCTCAAACAGGTTAATATCTTTAGTATGATATTGATAGGGATGTGAGAAAGGAATCATTGTTTTCCCAAAAAGTATTATAAAAACAGTAGATTTTTCTACGAATTCCCTCAGTTAAGTGAGTAAAATTACTTTGCTGAGAACTTTTAATAATAAACAAGTTTTGAATTTTATCAACTAGTTTTTCAAAATACATTGAGATGATAACATTAAAAATTTTATTCTTCAATGAGCTGAATTTAATTTATTAATTTGAATATTAAATTAACTTTCATCCTTGTAATAACTTCCATGTAGTTTTTACTTGCCTATATATTATTAAAATAGATTTAATCAAATTATCTTAACTATCATTTATGAGGAATATTAAGTTTTAGTCACAATTTTCTTTTTAGAGCTTCTGAACGATATTTTCTTTATACCATGACCTGGGAAATATTCCAACTCTTCGACTTTTTAGAATAGTACTTTGTGAATAATTAATTATATCATATTAGTTTTTCCACAAATGCTTGGTGATATTATGAGTGAAATTACCTGACCTGGGGTTTATCTTGGAAGGGACTATTTTTTGCAAAAATATATGATTATTTAAGATATCCAGTTTTCCTCGTGTGACTATGGGTAACTGTTACTTTCAAATAATTTTTATGTAATATCCCAATTGTCCTCAAACAGCTTATTAGCATAATGCTTAGATTTCATATTTTACATCTTTACATATCTCTATACTTTATAGATATGTCCTTTATTTAATTTTAAGTTATATATCCTTTATTTATAATCATTCTACTCATATTTTAAATCAGTTTATGGACCTGTTATGCAACAAGTTTGAACTATTATTTTTATTTGATTTTAGTTTTATATGGATATTGCTTATATTTATTATTATTTACCTTTTGATGTTGAATTTAATTTTTTTTATTTTTCTACTTCTAAAGTGAAATATAACAATTACCTTGAATAGCAGTTTCCCTTTGTACATGCTCAATGTTATGAATTATATTCTACAGTTTTAGTTTAATTTCACATATTTGTTCATTTTCATTTCTATCTAAATAAATGTTTTCTTGAAAACATGTTATTTTATGCAAAAAACTAGAAGAAATTAGACCACTTTCTCATACCATATACAACAGTATATTTAAACTTGATTTAAGACCTTGATATTAGGTCAGAATACATAAAATATATAGAGAGAAAAACTACAGGTGGAATCTCCAGGATCTTGAATTTTGTATCGCTTTCAAAGTACTGACTTCAGTAATAAAGAAAACGAAAACAGATTTTTTTTTATTCTGTGTGGTTTGGGCCACCCTTGGCTATGTTCCTTGAAGTGGTATTACTGGATCATTTGGAAGCTCAATTTTTTTAATTAAACATTTTATTATACCACCGTGAGATATACAATTACAACGTTGTTCATGTTTGGAGGTTTCGGTCACATAGTGTTCCAGCACCCCGCCTCCACCAGTGTCCATTTCCCACCACCAATGTCCCCAATTCCCTCCCCTCCCATAGCCTGCCTAAATGGCAGATTATTTATCTCTATCTGCCTAAATGGCAGGTTATTTTCTCTCTCCCTCTCTCTCTCTCTTCCTTCTCTTACAAATTGTGGGTTGCACTACATACACTTAGAAGCCATCATGTACATTTTTTTGCCTGTATTTAGGTGCTCAGTTCTATGTTGCTATCAGCCCTTTTGACATTTATTCACACATGTTCCCTTCTCTCTCTTACCTAACCTCTGACTCCCACACTTTTGTGGTAATTTCCACTTTTGGTAAGATCACCTGATATATTTATGTCATGCAAATAAATGCAGTCATTCTATGTCTCTCTCTTTCCTTCTGACTAATTTCACTCAACATGATCCTTTCTGTGTCCATCCATTTATAGGCAAATTTCATAACTTCATTTTTCCTAACAGCTGCATAGTATTCCATCGTGTAGATGTACCACAGTTTCTTTATCCAGTCATTAGTTCTCGGGCATACTGGTTGTTTCCAGGTTCTAGCTATTGTGAATAGTGCTGCTATGAAAATAAAAGTGCGGATTGTGTTTCCGCTGTGTGTTTTTGGCTTCCCAGGGTATATTCCCAGGAGTGGTATGGCTGGGTCAAAAGGGAGCTCAATTTCTAGTCTTTGGAGGAATGTCCATATTGTTTTCCAGAAAAGTTGTACAAGTTGACATTCCCACCAACAATGTATGAGAGACCCCTTTTCCCGCATCCACGCCAGCACTTGTTGCTTTTACCCTTTTGGATATGGGCCAGTCTCTGTGGTGTGAGGTGATATCTCATTGTTGTTTTGATTTGCATCTCTCTGATGATTAGTGATGATGAGCAATTTTTCATATGCCTTTTGGCCATTCGAATTTCTTCCTTGTCAAAGTTTCTGTTCATCTCTTCTCCTCATTTTTTAATGGGGTTTGCTGTTTTCTTCTTATATAGCTGTACCAGTGCCTGATATATCCTGGATATTAACCCTTATTAGATGGGTATTGGTTGAATATTCTTTCCCATTCTGTGGACTGTCTCTCTATCTGGAAGCTCAATTTTTATATATCATGGAAATACATATATATTTAAAAAAAATTAAGTATCACTTCACAGCAGTACACATAGCATATAGCAAAAAAATTAACACCCTGTGCTTCAAGGATGTGGTGACAAAATAACTCTTTCCTCACATTGGTAGGATAGTGGACCAGTGCTATCCAACATCACCAACAGCACGGCAATCTCACGGAACTGATAGTGGACCAGTGCTATCCAACAGCACGGCAATCTCATGGAACTGATAGTGGAGCAGTGCTATCCAACAGCACGACAATCTCACAGAACTTACAATACAACAACCTTATGATGTGGCAATTGCATCTGTTCTGCAAATTCAGAAACAGAATTTCCTTATAGTAATTCATTGGATTATAGCCAATTTCATTGCACACGAATTTTATTTTCCTAGATTCTTTCACTAATATTCTATCTTCCAGGGATTGGAGAAATGATACAGACCTTTGAGGTACATGCCTTCTATATAGAAGAAAGCAGTTTATTTCCAACACTATGCCATCCCCTAAACAGCACCATGTATGAACCTGAAGATCCTTGAAAATTGCCTGGGTGGTCCATGTAGTACCCATAGCCACAGAGCCCTAACAGCACAGAATGTCTGTCAAGATGCTGGAGATAGCACCTTTAACACTGTTCAGGAGGGTCCTCCCCATCACCTAAATAAAACCAGCTCCTCAAATCTTTTCATATTACTTTTACGTTCACTTTTGCCCTTCAGTTTTTCTTAGTTTGTTTTTAATACATAATTTCTCCTTTTCCCTCAACAAAGATATCCCTATTATCTTTTGTACTTGAAAACTCTCCTATACTCTTTTTCTTAATTAAAATATCTGCATACCTATCTTCATTGTCATGCTCTTTTACAATAGGCAAGGATCACTGTATCATTGTCTTCCGTGCTCATCATCGATTTGCTCTAGAAGGCCCCAGTAACATCTCCTTATGTCCTGTCTCATGCTAGTAGAGCCCAAGGGCATCTGCTTGCTCCATGAACATAAAGAGCCTCAATCCATTCCGGAATGAGGTCTATAATTGTTACTGGTATTTGGCATATAAAATACAACACGGGTAGCTTGCCAGGCTCTGCCGTGCAGGTAGCATACTCTTGTAGTCATCTCTAAGTCCAGCATTTATTGATGAACCACACGGCCTCAAGCGGCAGAGCCAGCCGGGCTGTGATAGGTTGGTCTGGGTGGAGTTCTGATGAGAGAGAAGTCCGGATGTGGAAAATGGAGGCCCTTATGGAGTGGGGGGGTCGTCTGGCTTGTTGCAAGGCTCTGCTGGAGGGTGGGCCAGGGCTAGAACCCGCCATCCCTCCTGGGCGCCTCGTGAGCGGCTGGGCACAGGAGAGCAAGTAGCAGCTCTGTCCCATGTCTGTGAGTCTCTAGGCAAGGATATTGGAAAGAATCGAATAATATATGAGCAGCGAGAGAATATGCAAAAGAATACTACTCAGCTATAAGAAAAGATGAAACTTTGCCATTGCTGAAACTAGAATGGAACTAGAGAATGTCAAATCAAGAAGAGCAAGTCAGAAGAAATATAAGTACCAGCTGCCCACACTTGTATGTAGACTATAAATAAATAATTTAAGGGGAAAGTTGATATACGATTTAAAAACCCTAGATCTACAACGGAACTGAGGGTACCTAGCAGAGGGGAAGAGGGTGTGGGAACAGACCAGAAGGGACTGAGAGACATTGTGGAGAGGGGGCACTGGGACTTTGGATGTGGTGTAGCAACTTCGTTAGACCAAAGCATAAGCATTGTATGATTTTTATTTTTGTTTTTGTGTCACACCCAATAATGCTCAGGGGTTACTCCTGGCTCTGCACTCGGGAATTACTCCTGGAGGTGCTCAGGGGACCATATGGGATGCCAAGTATCGAACCCAGGTTGGCGGCGTGCAAAGCAAACACCCTACCTGTTGCAGGACACCGAAAAGCCTCTGCAACTGCCCTGGATTGCTCCTCAGGTAACTTTGTAGATAGGGGGTAGTTTAAATGTGGCAGTTTATCTGGCCATGTATTCTGTACTGGCTGGTATAAATATTTTCTCATGCTAGCACAATTATCATGGGACTAGCTAGATCTTACCAGCATATTTTGCCTGGCCACGCTGGATCTCTAAGTAATTAGACCAGAGAGAAATGCTGTTTGCCTCCAAGCAAGCAAGCATGGCTTCCTGATAACTCAAAGGCAACTAAATACAAAACTACCATGAAGTAGACGATACTCTTGTGAAGGCTTGGAGAAATATTTAACTGGCATTAGTTCTCCCAGCACTTGGAGAAATATTTAACTGTCTTTGGTACAGAGGCATGCCATCTCAGATTCCCCCTTTTCTACCCTATAAAGGCATTTCCAGGCAGATCTTGGCTCAAGACATTAGGCGAGGTGCTGGGAGAAATTACCTGAGGGAATTTGACCCTTCCCTGCCAGGGGAAGTAACATTTAGCTTACAGCTCCACCCAGCTCTGCTAGGAGGCTTTGAATGAGCTCTGGGTTCTAGTAAACAGCCAGAAAGCCTCTTGAAGTTGCTACATTTCTATAGAGCTATTTTCATGTTTTCATCTCTAGATATCCCAGCCCATTCTGGGCTGGGCTGGGAAGTTTGGGCGGATTTCTAGCTACAAAATAAGCTGCAAGAAGAAAGTAGCTCCTTTTCCCTCCCCCCTTTTTTTTTGCCTTTTCGGCTTCCCTTGGCATTTTGCTTCTCCATCTTCTCCATTCTCTTGTTGGGCCTCAACACGTGGTGGCAGCCATCTTAGCCTACACGTGGCTGGGGCCTAGCTGGGAACCCAGAGTCCGGAGGTTTTCCCTGCTCTTGAATTGTATATCAGAACCTGTGATAGTAAAGCCCTTTTTAAAACTGCACCGGATTCCTGAGTTTTCATCCATTCCCGCCGGCTTCGGAGGTAGAAGGGAACTCACTTCCCAGCATTATTAGGGGACCCCAGCGGCTTCCCTGACACTACCCACTGGACTATGGCTACAGCCCCTCATTGTATGAATTTATAACCCAGGTTACTTCAATAATAAGAAAATGAAATAAAATATTTATGATTTTCTTGTGTTTTCTTTAAACTGTTTAAAAATGATAGTTAAATTTTAGTATTTCAGGATATTTTAAAACTTTCTTGATCATTGATCACTTGACATCCCGTTATTCATCGGTTTGCTCGAGCGGGCGCCTTGAGCAAATTGATGAATAACGGGATGTCAAGTGATCAAGGAAGTTTTAAAATATCATGTTGTTATTAATGTTATTAATCTCTAATTAAATTTTGTTGTGATTAAAAGAACAGAACAAGAAAATAGGTTTCATATGGTATCAGTCCCCTCAGCTTATTTTAAGTTGTGTTACTGAGCAACCAATGGACAATCTGAGTGAGCATTTTTAGTGTACTTAAAAATATATATGCAGGGTCAGAGTGATACTACAGTTGATAGGGCGTTTGCCTTGCATGCAGCCAAGCTGGGTTTGTCCACGGCACCCGTCTGGTTCCCCTGATCACCATCAGGAGTAACTGTTAATTGTTAGTGGATGGCTAAAGAAAAACGTATTACAAAATGAAGGGAAGAATATGTGATATTATATTTATTTTATAAAAGGTCAGTGTTACTGCTTGCTTTAGCATGGAAAATAGATCTGAACAATATAGTCTGGGTGGCATTTACTCCTCTGGAATGAATAACTCTGGGAGTTATTGTGCAGTGGGACATAAATATAATAAAAGTGATGAAGACTGCTGAGGAATGTTAGGCATTATATTAATGAAAAAAAATAAAATGTTCTATTATAGCTCTGATATTATGAAAATGCATGAATCACACATTATGATGTGGTATTGATAAATTAAAACATTGGTTTGAAAATGGTATGGTTGGACTCCACAACCCATCAGCGCCCCACCCAAGAGAGAGAAGCTGAGTTCAAACCCAGGTATGTGGGTTGCTGCTGCTAACCTCAACTGTGTCCGTAGAGCTGGAGATAGGGACCCTCCGGAAGGCCTGGTGATCGTGCCCACATACTGCTTCCGGTGCTGACAGAGTTTCTGTCCATGACCCAGAGACGCAGACAAACAGCAGAGCAGCTACTGGTTCTCCCTGTGGTGCACGGCCACTTTGCAGCCCTGGAATATCTCAAAGCCTGGTATGCCGGTGTGCCAGATATCCCATCACACTTGATAGAATTAAGTATGGGGGCATACAATTACAAGTGTGTGGCTACGATGTATGATCTGTGGGAACATATGGGCAATTTCTTATACAGTGGGATGAAATGGCCGAATGGGTCCATTGTGAGATTTAATAATCTTCATTGACTTTCTTCTAAGAATATATTCCTTGACCATATTTAGAAACCCACTACATTCTAGAAATTAAGAAAGTGAATGCAAGAACACAAATGAGCCAGAATTGCACATTACAACCCAGAAAAATAGTCATGCCTTTATCAATACCTTTTCCATATCTGGGCTGTAAAGTAAATATAATTAATGCCATCAGGGGAGCAGGTATTGGGATAGGGGGTGGGAGGGAAATAAGGGTCTTTGGTGGTAGTGGGGACATACTGCTGGTGGACTGAATGATGAATGTTTCTAGCAACTGTATTGTGAAAAGCTTTGTACTTTGTAAATCATGATGTTTAAGTAAACAAAAAATATTTTAAAAAGAAAATGGCATGGAGCTAACTATGAACAACTTTCTTTCAGCGTTTCTTTTGTCTTGGAATATTCGCAAACATATTAAAATTTAAAATTCAACAGGGTTATTTTGAAAAAAATCTGACATTTATAAAACTTCCTTTCAGCAGATGTTCTTCTTTAAAACATCAAGAATAAATATATGTATTCATACATACAGAAATACACACATGTCCTGTTGTATGGGACAGTAGAAGCTAAAGTTATAGGCACCATAGCACACGGAAAAGCATCCTTAATTTGATTACTGTTTCTGCATCTCTCCAAAGGATCACCTATATGAATAATACATATATTTTTAAGGTAAAAGAAACCTAAGAGAAATATAGATGTTTCTATAAATGTATCTATATTTATATGAGAAACATCTACTTAGGTAAGCTCCTTGAAGACAAATACTTTGTCTCTTCATCATCAAATATGTCAGTAAACGTATTTAGAAACTGTGTGGTGAAATGTATTAAAAGGGAAGGAAAGACATGAAATGGATACGATTTGAAAACTATAAATTAAAGGAATACAACTGGAAAAAATGAACATTTTTTTTCCAATTCGGGACCCATAACCAACACACACAGTCCTCTATTGCTTGAGAATGAGAAGTCATGACTCTTAACTGGGGGCAGAACTACACTATACAAGGCATAAATAAAGATTACCTTGATGAATGCAATTGCAGAGTCAATTACATAAGGATTATTGCATTCTAGAAATGCAAAACAGGAACAGCAGACTTGCAGTGAAACTATAGTGCTTGGGGTCACAAACATAACTCACCTACTTAAATCTGGACTTTCATATAATAATATCTGACATGTAATTCCCTTTCATTTAATCTAGTCCTTCCAGAATTGTAGAATGCTCTCTCAAACTGTTTTTTTTCTTTCTCAAACTGTGCCACCCAGCCCCTTCTCTCAGCTGGCAAGCACAAGCCCCAGATGCCAGGCTGTGGAAGATATTTTATCTGCTGCATCTGGTTCCTTAGCAGATTCGACAGGCCTCTCAGTGTTGGCAGCTTCAGAAATGCCTTTAGGCTTGTCACATGGTGAAAACTCCCAACTGGCTGTCTGCATTGCCAGCCATGCTTTGGCTCACTGGAGAGAGAGAAGCAACACTTTTGTCTACCTATTGATAACCTCCTGTGATCTGTGCCTTTGGATCTGAAAAATATATCCTATAGGATAGCTTAAACTTGAAGATGAAATAATCCTCTTGATGCAAACTTTCATATAGTCTATGATTGTGTTTGTGGTTCCTTAGCCAGAGAGGAAATCCCCAGCAATTTGGACTGCAGTATGTCGTTTCTGAAATTAAATTCAGTAAGCATCAGCAATTTCAAATTGAAGGAAAATTAAGAGTCAGCTAATCCATCCCTTTAATTTATCTGATGAAGAAACTTGGTCTCTTAAAGCAGAAGGGATTTGGCTAAGGTACATAGCTAGCAAAACAAAGGGAAAGATGACTCTTGGACAAATACTTGGGGAGGGTCAGTCAAAAGCCCATTGAAATAGGACATTTTCTTGTATGTGAAAGACTAGAATACTCATGGAGACGGTGGCAAGGTACAGTAGAGGAGTGAACCCAGTGGACAAAGGCATCAATGTCCAGTAATAATAATGCAGACTTTGTTTTATCCAAGCCGCAGGACCTAAGTGAGTTATTCAACACTAGGACTGGACAGAGTACAGCCAGTAAGGTGATACCTTGCACACACATCAACCAGGGTTTTATTCCTGAGCATCACCAGGAATGACGCTAAGCAGAGTCAGGAGTAAGCCCTGACAGGCTAGGAGAATGTCTAACTCACCGGACTTGCCAACTTACCTGACTTTCCCAAAAGTTCTTTTTAACATTTGACTTATGTTTTCTTTTTTATCTGAAAAACAAGTAATCAAAGATCAAAAATTAATCAGTTGCTTTGAGGATTACAGGAGACTATGTGTAATATGTCTAGCAAGATTTAAGCAATTGGGTTTTTCCTCCCCCAGTAAATATTAAGAGGATACCATGTGAGAGGCACTATGTGAAAGGTTGATCACTTGTCTTGTATCACTTGTCTTTCCGTTGCTCATTGATTTGCTTGAATGGGCACCAGTAACATCTCCATACATCCTGTCACATGCTAATGTAGCCCAAGGGCATCTGCTTACACCAGGAAAATGAAGAGCCTCAAACCATTCCTTCAGGTCATGGGAATGAGGTCTATAATTGTAACTGGGTTTTGGCATATCAAATATGACACGGGTAGCTTGCCAGGCTCTGCAGTGTGGCTGGTATACTCTTAATAGTAGGCTCTCAGTTCATGAATTTACTGATGAACCACGTGGCCACTTTGTGGCCCCACGCAATGGGGAAATATTGACTTATCTCTTGGGTGGAGCTCTGACAAGCTATGGAGTCCCAATGTTGAAAATGGTGGCCCTCATGGTGTGGGGGTTCCTCTGGGTTCTTGCAGTCTCTATTGGAATGGCGGGCCATCACTAGAACTCGCCTTCCCTCCCAGATGTCTCCTGATCAGCTGAGCACAGGGAGAGCCGGTAGAAGCTCTGCCCTGTGCATCTGTGTCTCATAGAAAGCCAGAAATCAGAAATCCAGAATAAAAGAACTAAAAACAACAATGAAATGACCCAGTGCAAAGCCAGAATATGAAAAAAACTACAATGCAATAATGAAGTAACCCAGTGCATAGTGTGTAAAGGACAGACATTCAGAAATGTCTAAAGGTTGAGAAATATTAAGTAAGAAAGAAGTGAAACAAATAACCGCAATCTTGAAAAGCTAGGAAGAAGAGTGGTTCTACCGAATGTTTTGCTGCTGAGTGAATGAAGACAGACAGCAAGTGCGACTTCTACACAGTGCAGTTATTGCCACCACTTTGCTCCTATTCTCTAAACTGCAGTAATTTCTGCCTGCCAGCAGGGACATCCACGACCCAGGCAAGGGAATCTTGCACCCGTTTAGCCTTTAATAGATGAATGAAAATGATCCAGCACTACGCAATGCGGAAGGAAACCGAGACAGGCCAATGAGGATACTCATTCCATACAGACACAAGTTCTGAAAGGAGTGACCTCTGCTAGGTCTCTTAAGCACAAATCTGCAGGAATGCCAGCCAATTTCTGATTCTTTGAATCCTTTCTTTAGAAACAGTGGTCCTAAGAGCAAATTTCCTGTACATGCTAAGGCGGCACTTTATCTGCTGCCCAACACAGGTGGAAAGAGCTAGATCATGATGACTCATGCAAAGTCATCCTAAGAAAGCAGTACTAAGAAATGTACTGGGGGACTTGTAATAGTTTCTGTATGAAGCCAAATATTTAGGACCCAGACGGTAACACTAGGGTGGATGTTTCTGGGGACAGTGGTTCAGTGGTGCACATTGGTAAGTATTTACAACCAGTTCTTTGGGGAAATATACACTACATGCATTTTTACATAATTAGAATGTCTAGTACATAATTTATGTATAATAATAAAATACATAATAACCTTAATTGTAAACTCCAGGTAGTCTATTTATTCTCACAGAATACTGCAACTCATTTTTTTTGGGACTCTTTTATCCAGACCAAACCTACTTTTGCAATTCAATAATTATTTGACAATATCAGAGTGTAAATAAATGCTCTATTACCTGGTTTAATCAAAGAAGCTACTGACTTCATTTATAAAGAGAAGTGGTGGTGACTTTATTGTTAGTTGCTATTTTATTTATACTAAAACTAGAACCTAAATGAATAACAAGATTTTACTTGCTTGTTAGAAGCATGAGTGAACATTTGCTAAATTACATAATAGCATTTTGATACCAAAATTATATTTCCCTGATTGTTTGCATTGTTCTAAAATGTAACAGGCTCAACATACTATTTGCTTTATCCTGACTTATTACTCTATCAGTTTGAAAAAAAACAAGCCTTAATTAATAGCATTTACTAATTACCATGGTGTAAATTTTCTCACTGATGATGATTTCAGTTCTCAGTATTATATCCCAGAACTACAAGTTGGGAAAATATTTACTGAAGTGTACCATTACACAGTGTTTCTATAGAAAAGTTATTTTAGACATAAATAATATCAAATATGTTAATAATTTTGGCAAAATAATTAGCAGTGGTAATTTCTTATTCACCTTTCTGTTATAAAAATAAAAAGCTATCTGCATTCTTTTGTTTTTTTTTTTTTTTGCTAATGCTCAGGGGTTACTCCTTGCTCTTTGCTTAGGAATTACTCCTGGCAGTTCTCAGGGGTCCATATAGGATGCCAGGGGATAGAACTCGGATTGGCTATGTGCAAGGCAAACACCCTACCCATTGTACTATTGCTCAGGCCCCAGTTATCTGCTTTATAATCTTGCTTATAAAATGAATTTTCATATATATTATTGTATAGTGGCACTTCATATACTATAAGAAGGATGAAATCATGGATCAGGCAGCCACCTTGAAAAAACTCCACAAAATGTTAAAAAATTTTATTGAGCAATTATCACATGCACACCACTAAGCTAAAATTTTTACAAGGATAAAATCATATAACCCACAAAACATTTATGGACTATAGTTTATTACTTCCCCCAAATTTAATTATATAAAAATGAGATTGTTTGAGTCTCAGGGAAGTAAAATACTTTATCAAATTACATACACTAGCAAATGGTATAGCAAAATAATAAGGCAGCCTGACTTTATTCCTTCTTTAATTACATAAAATTGTAATTATAGTTTAGGTAACATCACTACTATCAAGTTAAAATTTATGGTATAGCTGTACAGAATTGTCACAACCACCACAATCCAAAATGTCCATGTCTGACCTTTTAAGATGGTGTAACAAGCAGAGCATAACTAACAAAAATTCTGATGGAGTAGAGTGAAGTTTCGAAAGAGATAAGTAATTGGTGGGGAAAAAGTCTGCACTTAAAGGTGAAATTTAACCTTGACTCTGCTGGGTGGTTTTGAATAAATTATTCCTCCACTTCTCTAATTTGCTCCTTAAAAAAGGCTCTGGCATAGACCTGTTTCAACTTCAAAGTTGAGGAAGTAGAATGGACTGCTAAGCAAGAGAGTAAAATCTGTTTTTGTCCAATTTGGGCTTCTAATATGCCATGTTTCTGGTGACTCCTGTATCTACTTACAATGCTTGGCTCATATCTCTCGCCACAAAGGAATACTCACATGAGAAAAAGAGGGAAAATACTAACTTATCATTATTAAAATCCAACTACCTATGGGCAAGATACAAGGTGCATTTTCTAGACCTGCCTGGGGATGCCATGCAGAGATGAAGTGTGAGAATGAACATGGTCTGCAGAGGTTGAAAACGGATTCCCACATGCAGGCAAATATCTACCTTCATAGAAGCATCATCCACCTGCCCACATACTAAATTGATAGCCACATCCAGCTGCCCACATACCAAATTCCATAGGATGGATATGTCATTCCCAATGTTCTCCCTTCTGAAATCTGACATGCCATCTCGTTGGTAAAGAAGGGAACAGCACCAGGCCCAGACAAAGTCATACCCAAACACCTGAAGAATCTGCCGTCGGTACTCATCAATACACTGGCTCGGCTCTTCACTCGCTACCTGTCTGAATGCAAGGTAGCCTCCCAATGGAAAACCAGCAGGAGAGTTCTACTGTTCAAGAAGGGAGACATTCACGATATTGGCAACTATCGCCCCATCTGCCTGTTGTCCATCATCTACAAGCTGTTTACACGAGTCATCCTGAATAGGATTGGCAGAACACTAGATGAAGGAAAAACCATGCGAGCAAGCTGGCTTACAGAAAGGATTCAGCACAATCGACCATATCCACAAAGTAACCAAGCTCATTGGGGTTTGTAGGGAATACAAGATGCCACTCTGTCTCACGTTCATTGATTTACAGAAAGCCTTTGATTCTGTGGAGACTGAAGCAGTCACCGAAGCCCTAGCCAAACAGGGTGTTCAAACCCAATACATTAAGATCCTTCGTGAGCTGTATGGGCGGATTCACCACCAGGATCTCACCATTCTACAAAGAAGTGATCATTGATGTCAAAAGAGGGTTTCGACAAGGTGATACCATTTCACCAAAACTCTTCAGCACCACACTTGAGAACATCATGCGACAATTAGAATGGGAAGGAATGGGAGTGAAGATAGATGGTCGGCAACTACACCACCTCCACTTCGCTGATGACATCGTTCTAATAACACCAAACATTAGCCAAGCGGCACAAATGCTGGCTGACTTCTACCGAGAATGTGGAAAGAAAGGTCTACAGCTGAATCTGAAGAAAACTATGTTCATGAAAAATGAACTAGTCCCTGAGGCCCCATTCACTCTCAATGGAACAAGCATCTCTGAATGCAGCAGTTATGTGTACCTAGGTCGAGAAGTCAACATGATGAATGACCTAAAACCTGAGCTGCGCAGGAGGAAGAGAGGCGGCATGGAATGCCTTCAAAGGCATCGAAGAAATAGCTAAAAGGACAAAGAACCTCCTGCTCCGGGCACATCTCTTCAACTCCACCATTCTCCCTGCATTAACATATGCCTCAGAGACCTGGGATCTAAGAAAGCAGGATGAGAATGCTATTCGGTCTCCCAGAGAGGAATCGAAAGAGCTATGCTTGGAATATCACGCTTCATTCAAGTGAGAGAAGGAATCCGGAGTTCTGACCTCCGTTGCTATTCCAGAATCAGGGACGCTGTCTCGTTTGCCAAGGCATTGAAAATCAGATGGGCTGGATATGTAATGTGATTTGGAGATAACCGCTGGACTAGAGCCGTTACCGACTGGATCCCATGGAATGTCAAAAGATCATGTGGCCGCCCACCTACAAGATGGTCAGACCATCTTGTCAAGATCCCTGAAGGAATGGTTTGAGGATCTTCATATTCCTGAATCAACCAGATGCCATTGGGCTACATTGGCACGTGATCGGTCCAATGGAAATGTTACTGGCGCCCACTTGAGCAAATCGATGAATAACGGGATTCAAGTGATCAAGTGATCAAGAAGCATCATAAAGCGGTACCCAGAGGACGTTGGGAATAGTTCTTTTTGTTTGAGACTGTATTAGGAATCACTAAAAAGATTGATTCTTCCTTTCAAGGTGGTGTGATGACATTAGTTTGTTTACAATATTTAGATCATCACTGACTGTCTAGCAATATTTAACCTCTCAGGCTGTTAATTCCATAAAGACGATTCCATCAGTTTTCCAGACAGAACGTTTGTAAGCCTCTTCCAGTCACTGTGACTTTATACACATTGAAGGATGACCCTAGCATGGTCTGAAAGGAACAGAGAGGTGCAACTAAAATTCTGTTAGGAACCCAGAGATTAGTAAAATACCACATCCCCTACCAACAGGTTAGCCCCACCTCCACTCCTGACCTAAACTATAGAATGAATGCCACAGGTTTTCCTTAGATGTGCTTGTCTTGCATGAAACTGAAAATGCCTCTATTACAGGACATTTGACTTAGTAGATATTCCTTAGTAGAATGTTTGTTTTCAAAATCACACGCTCCAGAGGAGTGCAGGTTCCATCCACTGTTGCCCAGCATACCTCAACCTTTTTCCTATGCCTCATTTCCCCTACAGTCATGTGCCTTTTTCTTATTAGGACCAGTTATCAGTTTCTCTCTCATTTAATTAGTTGCTTTTTTAGTGTATTACTTTATGCACCAAATATTAGGGAAGTCATCCTGTATCTGTTCCCTCCTTCTGAATAACTTCAGTTGCCATGGTACTTTCCAGAACCATTGTCACAGTCACAAATTGCATGCCTTCATTTCCTTAACAGTCGACTAATATTCCATTGTGAATAGGGTGCCATCATTAGTTTATCCAGTCACCTATTCTTGGACACTTGGGCTATTTCTGTATTTCAGCTATTGTTAACAGTGCTTAAGTGAACATAGGCATGGCACATCTTTTCTGAAAAGAGTTTTTGTGTTTTGGGGTAAATGTCAAGATGTGGATTGCTGGATTACATGGGAAATAAAATCCCATTTTTTAAAAAGGAGTGTCCATATTTTTTTCCCTAAAAACTGAACCGGTAGAGATTCCCAGCAGCAGCAGATAAGTGTTCCTTTTTCCCCACAACACCCCAACAGTGGTTGAGTTAATATTTCTGATGCATGTCTGACTCACTGGTGTGAGGAGATAGTTCATTGTTTTAACTTGAATTTCTCTGGTAATGAATGAGGCATAATATTTCCTGCCACAACTTTGTGAGAAAAGAAACAAAACAAAACAACCAACCCCATTAAACAATAGGAGGAAGAGATGAATAGGACAAGACACAGATGGTCAAATGGCATCTATATAGTCTTATTCTTTTTACTGAACTCTGCTTAGTTACTACAATATGGACAAATAGAAAATACATCTGTGCTGAATGGACAAACTATTTCTATTAAACAAGAATTGTCACTTTTAACAGATCATTGAACTGAATTCTAGGGGTAAAAACAAAGCCACAAATTCCTTTAGAGTGGAAGTGAAGAGCTCAAATGAGCTCCCATATCCCAAGCATACATTTCCCATTCCAATACTCAAGAGACCATATATTGTGTTAACTTGGTAATATTAGGTTTCGAACAATATTTCATACACTTATTTTTACTCTATAAGTTTCTCAGTAATGAAGAATAATTGTATAATATTTATGTTCAATTTGAATACCCATACTTTTATAGGTGAATTATAGAAATCAGTGGGACCGAGCTATAATCCAGCGGTTAGGGCATTTGCCTTGCATGCAGCCGACCCAGGTTCGATCCCTGGCATTCTGTATGGTCCCCCGAGCACCACCAGGAGTAATTCTTGAGTGCAGAACCAGGAGTAACCCATGAGCATCACCGGGTGTGACCCCAAAAGCAAAAAGAAATTATAAAAATCAGAAGTAGAATGATTGCTGGAAAAGGGTGAAAAAAACTTCAACAGGGATTTTGTCCTTTCAATCAACCTGGAGGAATTATCTTGGGATTGTCAGGGGTTAGAGTGAGCAGGCAGTGCTGTGCAAACATGAGTGTATATTTGGTGTTATTAGGGATAAAGGTAAAATGTTTGATTGGTACTTCCATTCTTCTAACCAAATAAAATAAATAATTTTATGTTTATTGTGAATCTAGATTCACAGTCTTAGATCAGCATATATATTTGAAAGTTCACTTTCTATACTTTTTATTTCCAAAAATTTGACATTTAAATTTTCTGGACTGAAAGCCATAATGTTAAAACACTTATAAGAATGAGTTCATGAGAAATCATAGCTTATTTAAGATACATTATTTTAAGGCATAGCATTTATATAGGATAAAAACTAAAAGACTTGTATACTAGAACAGTTGTTCCTTTACTTTTACCTTCCTTCCTTCCCTCCTTCCCTCCTTCTCTCCTTCCTTCCCTCCTTCCCTCCTTCCTTCCTTCCTTCCCTCCTTCCTTTTCTCTCCTTCCTTCCTTCCCTCCTTCCCTCCTTCCTTCCTTCCTTCCTTCCCTCCTTCCTTCCCTCCTTGCCTCCTTCCCTCCTTCCTTCCTTCCTTCCCTCCTTCCCTCCTTCCTTCCTTCCCTCCTTCCATCCTTCCCTCCTTCTCTTCTTCCCTCCTTCCCTCCTTCCTTCCTTCTTTCCTTCCCTCCTTCCCTTCCTTCCCTCCTTCCCTTCCTTCCTTCCTTCCTTCCTTCCTTCCTTCCTTCCTTCCTTCCTTCCTTCCTTCCTTCCTTCCTTCCTTCCTTCCTTCCTTCCTTCCTTCCTTCCTTCCTTCCTTCCTTCCTTCCTTCCTTCCTTCCTTCCTTCCTTCCTTCCTTCCTTCCTTCCTTCCTTCCTTCCTTCCTTCCTTCCTTCCTTCCTTCCTTCCTTCCTTCCCTTCCTTCCTTCCTTCCTTCCTTCCTTCCTTCTTCCCCTGCTTCCTGCCTTCCTTCCTGCCTTCCTGCCTTCCTTCCTGCCTTCCTGCCTTCCAGCCTGCCTTTCTGCCTTCAGCCTGCCTTTCTGCCTTCCAGCCTGCCTTCCTGCCTTCCTGCCTGCCTTCCTGCCTGCCTTCCTGCCTGCCTGCCTTCTTGCCTGCCTTGCCTGCCTGCCTTGCCTGCCTGCCTGCCTTGCCTGCCTGCCTTGCCTGCCTGCCTTTCCTGCCTGCCTGCCTGCCTTCCATCCTCCCTCCCTCCCTCCCACTCTCCCTTTCTCCTTCCCTTCCTTTGTTATTCATTCATATTGAATTACTGTGAGATACACAGTTACAAAGTTATTCATGGTTGGGTTTCTGTCATACAGTGTTCCAGCACCCTCTCCCTTCACCACTGTGCATTTCCCAGCTCCAATATTCTCAGTCCCCTCCCCATGAACCCTCTGCACCCACAGCCTGCCCCTGTAGTAGGTACTTTTCATTTTTCTCCTTCCCCCTTCCCTACGCCCTTTATTTTCATTTGTTTTGTAAAATAGAGACCAGGCCCAGTTTTGTTGGAGCAATGGATATAGGGGAGGTTCTGTGCTAGGGATAGGGTTTCTGGAGATCCTTATTCAAGGCTGTGCTCTATAATTTGACTTTTCTCCCCTGGTTCTTTCTGTCTTTTCCCACTGCATCATTATTTTAGATTTGCTTCTTTTCCATCAAAATATTGAATTAAATATGTTCATGCAGAGAAAAGATCTCAACCATAATTTCACCACATGGTATCACCGTATTTCCATCCATCATCAATTTGCGTAGCGGGCACCAGTAACATCTCCATATGTCTTGTCTCATGCTAGTAGAGCCCAAGGGCATCTGTTTGCTCCAGGAACATAAAGAGCCTCAAACCATTATATTAGGTAATGGGAATGAGGTCCATAATTGCCACCGGTATTTGGCATATCAAATATGACATGGGTAGCTTGCCAGGCTTGCCATGCAGGCGGCATACTCTGGTAGTCACCTCTAAGAAAATAAATAATAAAAAGAATAACTCATCAAAATTCAAAACCTATGCATGTGGGGTAGGAGAAATAGCTCAAAAAGCTTGTGATTATTCTCTGAGGGCAAGTGACCTTGACTCATCTCCGGACCACCTGACCCCCACGTTTCTCCAGGAGCAGGCCAGAACTCTGTGGGGAGTGGGGGGCAAAATATAAAACTCAACCACCAGGAATACTGTCAAGCGAGCAAAGGATGAGGTCAAACCCACACACAACACATAAAGATAATAAAGATAGCCACAGAAGATTTAAAATGAAATATCAGGTTTACAGTTTCATTATTTCAAAGGAAACTTTTTGCATCTCCAAAGAGAAAAAAGTTATAGAATATTTTGACTTCCCTTGCACTAAACTTCCCTCGAGGATCACTTGATCACTTGATCACTTGACATCCCGTTATTCATCTATTTGCTAGAGCAGGTGCCAGTAACATTTCCATTTGACTCTATCACATGACAGTGTATCCCAATGGCATCTGGTTGCTTCAGGAATACGAAAAGCCTCAAACCGTTCGTTCAGGGGACTTAACGAAGAAGTCTGACCATCCTGTAGGTAGACTGCTACGTGATCTTTTGACATCCTGTGGGATCCAGTCGGTAACGGCTCTAGTCCAGTGGTCATCTCCAAATCGCATTACATGTCCAGCTCATCTGATTTTTTGATGCCTTGGCAAATGAGACAGCGTCTCTGACTCTAGAATAGTGATGGAGGTCAGAGCTCCGAATTCCTCTTTCAATTGAGTGAGACGTGATATTCCAAGCATAGCTCTTTTGATTCCTCTCTGGGAGACCCAAATAGCATTCTCATCCTGCTTTTCGTAGGGCCCAGGTCTCTGAGGTGTATGTTAATGCAGGGAGAACGGTGGAGTTGAAGTGATGTGCCTGGAGCCGGAGTTTCTTTGTCCTTTTTAGTTATTTCTTCGATGCTTTTGAAGACGTTCCATGCTGCTCTCTTCCTCCTGCACAGCTCAGGTTTTAGGTCATTCAACATGTTGAGTTCTCAACCTAGGTACACATAACTTCTGCATTTAGATATGTTTGTTCCATTGAGAGTGAATGGGGCCTCTGGAACTAGTTCATTTTTCATGAACATAGTTTTGTTGCGATTCAGCTGCAGATCCCTCGAGGATACACAAAATATTTTCAATATTTCCTCATGACATCATTAATAATAGTCAAATTCCAGGCTGATGCAAAGGAAAGTTAGCACAAGTGAATCTGACCAAAATAATTATATTAAAAACAGTTAATCATGCTTAAATCTAAGGCAAAGACCTATAAGTTTTTACTATCGATGTCAATACCAATTAGATAACAGTAGCTGCTTTGGGGATGTTATGAAAAGCTCTTGATTCTTGTTTTGTTTCTGGCAAATGTGTCTCCTTAACTTTCCAAATGATCTTAGGTCTTAGATTTTACCTATCATCCTTTTAATCAAAAGAAAACATCTCTAAATCACTTGTTGATATCCTGGCTTCTGAGTTTACTACTCTTAGTACTACTCACCAGGCTTCTGAATGGAGCCATAAAAATCCTCCAATTTCCCTTTTTTTCTTCACTCCTGTCCTCCTAGATTCTCAGAACAATGTGGAAGATGAGTCAAAAAAGACAGCTCCCCAAGTATCCGGGTGTGGGACTTGGCATTAAAATCTCAGATGATTGCCATACCATTTTGCATTTGCATACACCCATCTCTCTCTGTCTCCATTTAATGGGCTAAAAATCAATATCTATCCTAAGGTGCAGGATAGAGAGAATAATTGTTACAACATTTTCTTGTGTAAAAGCTTCTGCAGAAATTGACATTAAAAATATCCCCAGTGTGTGTCTCCTATTCGCTTGAGACTGTAACTCACTCTCAAGTCAATTAGTATGAGGCCAAGAGGAAAAGGGGTCATCCTAAATCATTTGGCTACAGGCTTTAACGGGTGTAAAGAGCACTAAATTCACTCCAAACAAGGCGGCATTTCCGATGGGCAGGAAAGGGAGAGTTAACACCCACCTAGATCCACCCAACTAGTGGAGGCTGAATATTAAGGCATCCTTTTATTGCCTTTTTTTTGCTCTTCTTTCAATTTGTGTCCTTGCTCAATTATTATACATTTTCCTGTGCTTGATCGTAATGTCACTGGGGTCCTTCGTCGCTAGCATACCTTATCAACGTGGATGCTGTCTGCTCTCCAGAGGTCCCACAATGCCTGGCGGAGTCTTCTCAGATGCAATTCTTCCTTTCAAGTTGGCCCCCACGTGTGGAGCATTAATTTCTTTGGCTGCATATAATTCATTCAGGGACTCACAACAGCTGAGAACCACATATGGGAGTCCAGATTTCCAGAGCTTTTTGATTTGGGGCCTCACCAGCCCAGAGGAAACAATTTTCTGTTTGAATTTTGAGTGTTTGCCCTGTTTACAAAGTCCACTCGAGATGGTTGATTAAGAACCCACATTGAACAAGGGGCCCAGCCAGCCGCAGTTTGGGGGCCTGTTTGCAATCTTCCTGCTCCTTCCATTTCGACATCCTTCAGATATTCCTCCTCTGCTCTTTCAGAATTCCCTGTTGATGCATTCCACTGCCGGGGGGTAGCTCACAGTCTGGCTTCTCTAATCCTCAGAGTTTATCTTCCCCAACACACATCGCAACACCCAAGGATCCCAATGGTCTCTTCTGGTGGTATGACCCAGGGCAAACGTTTATCTCTCAGTGAATGTCAGCGTTTTCCACTTGCAAAATAACAAGGCTGGGTCAGATGAGCAACCAGACCTCATCTTAAGAGCACATCACCCAACCTCTACTCCAAGATCTTTGATGGGCAAAAAGGGGGAGTGGGAAGCCTGCGAGTCAGAACAGGGGCTAGGCATTATCTGCCTTAGGTTACCCCGAAGTGTGACTTTTAAATAAGCCCAAGTCTTCATTTCTGCTCAGAACCTTGACATTCTTCTTTATCACAATTTATGACCAGGAAAATAAAAGGAATATGAGAATGATTTTGGAAGGAGATGGATAATGTGATACACATATGGAATCGGATGCTTTGCCTAGGTCTCCTCATGCAAATTAGTAGGCTTTAGCAATTCAGATGAGGCGGCTCCACACAAACATAATTTTTTATCACTACAACAACCTGTCTTTTTGTTTTATAGTGTCTACAGAGGCCACCCAGAGAGCAATATTTATCTTCTATTGTATTCCTTCAGAAGAGCCCCCTCCACTGTCCCAAATCCTGGAATATACCCACATAACTAAGATAGTAAGGTACACGACTATATACAAAACTCTAAGTTTGTTTTGAATTGGGAGCGAGTTCTGTTGTTAGAGGTATTTACACTCATAATTTATCATGAGTGTCAAGGCTGTACAAAGCTGTGATGTCCCTAGTCTAAAATTAAGAAACTAATTGAGCAAATGTGGCCAAGGAGAGCTGCATGGATAAAGGGTGTAATTAAAGAAATAATAAACTAGAGAGGTGCTTGAGAAGTAGAACATGGCCATCCAATTGTAAAGGGGTGGAGGGATTTGCAACAAATCAAGAGCTCTGGATCAAGTAGAATGGGGACAGTGGGAAGCACCATGAGTCCATAGTACACTGCAAAGACAAAAAACTGACTTCAATTAAACAAATGACAACTGTGAGCCAGGCACGACCTATTTTGCTTGGGATTCTAATTGAGACCCACACACCAGCTCTAAAGCCATGTTTACTGTAAAATCCTCATGTAAGTTAAATAATTCATTAAACTTCAGTTAGTCATTGACCTATAAATGCATTTACATGGTAGTTGTTCCTGGTCCACTTAATCATTCGATTATATCTCTAAGCTGCAGAAGAGTTCACCTACTGGGTTAGGACCTTTACCATCTTCTGAAAAAAAACATACACACTTTTGATCTGAGTAACTAGATATAATATACATCATGTATTTAAAATATATAATTGATATGGATTCACATTTATTTGCCACTATAAAACCATAATCATAATGAAAATAGTGAATATGTACAGCAATTTCTAAAATCTGATATTTCTTGGTAATCCTTCCCTGTTCTCTTTCTCTGATGTGCATAACTATTCTTACTGGAATTTTGTTCCTGTTTATTTATTTTTGATTCTATCAATGAATTATCTGGTTATGAGTTTTGCTCCTATCGATTAATTATTTTCTAGATGCTTGTATAAATGGTGAAGAATTATTATTTTTGACTGTGCCAATTCAAAATTATTATTTTTAAGTTCTTTCATGTTGCCATTGGATTTGTACTTTCTATTTCTGAATAGTATTTTATTACATTTCATATATATACATGTACTAAAAGAGCAGTTTGTTCCACATTTTGCCAAATAATGGCCATTTATCTTTGGTTTGAAGCATTTACAAATGAGGCTATTCTGAATATTTGTGTGTACATTTATTATATGAGTATAATATTTCTTTTCCCTTGAATCTAGGTACAGAATAATTAGATAATGTTTAACATTTGAAAACGTTCAAACTATTTTCCAAGAGTGTAAAATTTTATATTCCCTACAGCACTCTACTAGTTTTAATTTCTTTATATTCTCACTAGACACAGAGACCAGCCAATATTGTTTCTTGTTATTCACTTTAAAATTAGGAAATTCAAATTTATAAACAAAAATGGTAAATTTTTCTCTTAGAATTACAGGAGGAAAATACATTATGACAAAACATTATGGTTAGTAGTCCTCAAAATAAAGTCATCTTTATATAATGCAGTTTATTTTCCTAATTGTTGTTAGGAAAAAAAGCAAAATTTTATAAAATAGAATATATAGATTCCATCACAATTCACAGTGAGGCCAAAATAATCTAAATGCCAAAAGAGAATTCTTCACTATTATAAAATTAATCATCACCTGCTCTGGTAGATTTTCTAGTTTCCACAACTGTGTGAAAAACAAAAAAGTAAAAGTCTGTTGTTAAATTTACTGACTCTATAGTGTTTTCTTTTGCCAGTCCAAGATAAGATGATACCTAATAAAGATTTCTTCTGACTCTATTTTCCTTAATAACTTATCTACTTTCTTTTCTTGGGCTAGAGCATCCTCATTGATTCATCTTGAAAACTATAAGTCAGCAACATGCTAACTAGATTCAAATAAGTGATCCCATTTAATCTACAAGATGAGGCCATGAGTTAATTATTGCCATACTTATTTCTGAAGTCAAGGAAACAAACGAAGAGAGGTTAGATGACATACCCAACTTTATACAGATTACAAGTGGTGAAGAGTCAAATTAAAAGACTGTTGAATCTAGAGTCCATGCATTTTTATTACACTATGAAAACTCATTGGAGAGACTGTGGATAAATGCAAATTTAATTATAAAATAAATTAATTATAAAAGCAGCAGTGTGCTGGCTGTTTTATTTAGGTGGCAAAGCTCACATATATCTTGAGTCATATTATAGCAGCGGAGAAATTCCCAAATCATTTAGAAGTACTATAACCTCAGCATTTGTTAGATGGCAGAGACAAACTGAGCTCTGTGATATACCAAGCACTTGGTATACAAAGGAGTAAAATACAAGAGTTTTGCCCTCATTATGTGGGTTGTAGAGTCACTTACAATAGGTCTGAGTGATTTCTCAGCAGCAGCATTGTTTTCCAATTCTTTATATCTATATATCTAGATATAGATTCCATCACAATCCACAGTGAGGCCAAAATAATCTAAATGCCAAAAGAGAATTCTTCACTATTAGAAATATTATAGATATCTATATCTATATCTAAGAGAGACTCTTAGACATGGGGCAGAGCAGTTCCTTGCTCTCCCTGTGCCCAGCCGTTCATGAGGCAGTCGGGAGGCATGGTGGGTTCTAGCCTTGGCCCACCACCCCGGCAGAACCTCACAACAAGCCAGACGACCCCCCCCCACCCACTCCATGGGCGCCGCCATTTTCCACATCCGGACTTCCCTCTCTTCAGAACTCCACCCAGCCGACCAGCCCATCACAGCCCGGCTCGTGCGGCCGCAAGCGGCCGCGGTTCATCAATAAATGCTTTATTTGGAGGTGTTTAAAGAATATGCCTCCCGCACAGCAAGCCTAGCAAGCTGCTCGTGTTGTATTTGACATGCCAAATGCCAGTAACAATTATATTAGGTCATTCCCATGACCTAATATAATGGTTTGAGGCTCTTTATGTTCCTGTAGCAAGCCGATGCCCTTTGCTCTACTGGCATGAGACAGGACATATGGAGATTTTACTGGTGCCCGCTCTAGCAAATAGATGATTAACGGGAAGATCGTGATCGTGATATATCTATGTTAGATTTTTTCTGCTGGACTTAGAGATGACTACAAGAGTATGCTACCTGCACGGCAGAGCCTGGCAAGCTACCTGTGTTGTATTTGATATGCCAAATACCAGTAACAATTATAGACCTAATTCTGGAATGAATTGAGGCTCTTTATGTTCCTGGAGCAAGCAGATGCCCTTGGGCTCTACTAGCATGACACAGGACATATGGAGATGTTACTGGGGGCCCGCTCGAGCAAATCGATGATGAACGGGAAGACAGTGATACAGTGATGTTGGATATTACGTTCAAAACCAACTTTATCACAGACTTTCACTCAGGAGAATGAATAGATAATGATAGTGTTCAACTTCTTTGTGTGAAAATATCTGAATGGATCTTCCCTTATAGAAAAAGTGGGCAACAAAATTGGATGGTCCAGGAAGATGTTCCAGGTGCTGATTGCTGACTGAATCAGTCTTGATGACAGCTGAGAGTCCCTTTCCTGGATGGTTCCTAGATGAATTCCTTGGGCTGCTTAGAAGTGATATAGCAGGTTGTTAAATCCAGAAGACAGACTGAAACTGTATTAGAGCTGAGATTTACACTGACATGAGTAGAATAAGAAACCAGCATGGGGTAACCTAATTCTTCCCAAATAATAGGTTCTTGGTGGAACATAACAAAACCGATAAATCTTGAAAGGAAATTTTTGTACCACGAAAACTAGTCTGAAACAGTGATGTGTATCAGACCGCAGAACACTTGCCCCCAGTGGAAGTTGTAAAAACTCTCACTACCTGAGTCATTTAAAAGTAGCCTGGTTAAAATAATTAGAAAACTACTCGTGGGAACTATCCATTAGTGCCAAGGATGTACAAAATGAATTGATTAGTCCCTTAAAGTCCTACTTTTAACTTTTTGTTGTTGCCTCAATTAGAAACAAACAAAATTAACAGAATTGTTTTCTTCAACACACTATCACTTATTGCATGAACACTAAGAAAATAATCCTTTTCTTCTTGTGATTGAGTTCTTTTTTACTGTATCTATATAATACAATGGCATTTGTATCAGCTAATCCCACTGCCCACCATTTCATAGTATATATAAATCAGATGATTTTTTGTGTGGCTTCACCCTATACAGTGATACACACCAACTAGTCAACCAGTTCTCACTAAAACTTGGCTGAGTACAGAACGTTCTGCAATGAAATTATATCTGTTTTGGGGCAGAACGGAGCACTACTTGATCTCTTTAGAATGTTAGCAAACTCTTATTTGGGTGAGAGAAGCAGTTGAAGCATATTCATTAGTTACCCAGTCACTTAAGAGCCTTAAGAGGCTAGAAGTGTGCCTTGCTGACTCCAGTTATCCATTTACTAGCAGAATCTGGCTCATGATTTATCTTTATTCTGAGACAGCTCTTCCCAAAGGCTAAAGTAAAACATGACTTTTGTGGAGAGCAGATGCCCATCTCATGATGCCGAGCAGTTTAGAATAATGCCTGCAATAGTGGTCTTAAAAAATGAACTGCAAACGTAGCCCCTTCTTTTCTTAAGGTAAGATTCAAGTTATAGTGGGGCCAGGAAGGCAATCTGGAAACCTCTATGGGCAGAATCCTCTCTGGGGATTCTTTACCACTGTCCTTCTATAACTTACATAATTACCTCCTTGGCTTGAAGGCTGTGACAATAATTAGTGAAAGAAGAAAAGTTCTTGAGCAATTGTTTTTCCTTAAAAGCACTTTATTTTTCATGACTAGTAATTTGATTATTTTTCCCCACTGGTGCAAATTCTTCTTCTTGTATTTTTGTCTCTTTTATTTTTATCTTTATGGGGTAGATTTTTATTTGATGCCTCCAATACTTTTTCTCACATTCAGTTTTATAGTAGTTTTTAAAGTTTAATTCCAAGCCCAATCTTTTTTTTATAAACCTTTATTCCATAGAAGAGGAAAGGCTTTTCCCTTCTTTCAAATATGTATGATTGATGTCAGTGTGATGCATTTGAAATTTCTTTATTCAAATATCTTAAATATATTTGATAGAAATCAAGAAATAATGGAAAACAATTACATTTAGGAAAACTATTCTTCTAAGAGAAAGGTAACATAAAACTATTTCAAGAAAAAGTATTTTAAACAATTTAGCTTTCTTGTGGTACATATATGCATTTATGAGCATATATAAATACATATGTTTGTATACACACAATCATACAAACATAATGGAATACTATTCAGCTATAAGTAAAGATAAAATCATTCATTTCAATGTGGATAAAGCTGGAATATATTATTATAAACAATGTAGTCAGAGGAAGAAGATAAATATTGATAATTTCACTCATCTCTGTGTTCTGAAGAAAAAGAGGTATTCACAATATTGAACAGTGATAAATCCTTGGGTTTGGATCCCGACACTGATTAGTGAGTAAAGAATTAGAAACCAGAAAGATCAAATGGAAGATAACACAGTGGCAATGTTGGGAATCATTTTTCTGCTGGTGGGTTTCTGTAACTTTGTACATAAGTTCTATTAACGTTGACACTGGTAAAAACATATTGCTTAAACAGTAATACATTTTTTGGCTTCTTGGGCCACATCCAGCAATGCTCAGAGGTTGCTCCTGGCTCTGCAATCAGGAATTACTCCTGGTGGTGCTAAGGGGACCATAAGAAATGCTGAGGGGTAAACTTGCATGCATGTCAGCTGCATGAATGAAAATACCCTACCCACCTATGTCAGGGAGGGCAGGTGGGTTCTAGCCCTGGCCCACCATCCCAATAGAGCCTCGCAAGAAGCCAGAGGAACCCCCCCATACCATGAGGCAGTCATTTTCAACATCCGGACTCCACAGCCTGTCAAAGCTCTACCCAAGAGAAAAGCCGATCTCTCCCCGTTGTGGTTCATCTGTAAACACATAAGATGAGAGCCTACTACTGAGAGTATATCACCTGCATGACAGAGCCTGACAAGCTACCCATGTTGTATTTGATATGCCAAAAACCAGGAACAATTATAGACCTCATTCCTATGACCTGAAGGAATGGTGTGAGTCTCTTCGTGTTCCTGGAGTGAGCAGATGCCCTTGGGCTACACTAGCATGTGACAAGACGTATGGAGATGTTACTGGTGCCCGCTTGAGCAAATCAATGAACAGTGGGAAGACAAGTGATACAAGTGACATATACATATATATACATATATATATAACACATATATATAAAACACACACACATATATATATTCCTTTATAAGCAATATTATTGTAAACAACAGTGCTTGAAGGGAAGAAAAATGTGCCAATTTGCCAATGGAGGCAAACATGGGGGTTGGGAGATGAAGGAAACTAGGAGCATTGGTGGAGGAAAATGGACACATATGTCTGAACTCCGCCATGAATAACTAAATAACTTTGCAATTCATGGTGATTCAATAAAAATTTTTAAGAGTTGTGGAGCTAGATTGACAATCATGATTATAATGAATTTCCAGTATGATTTTTGGGGAAACTGGGTAGAGAAAGATAGCCTAGCAGGTATGAGGCTTTTCTTGCACATGGCAGACCAGGTTTAATTCCAAGTATCACTTATGCTCCAACCAAAAATCATCAGGAAAAATTCCTGAGCACTACTACCAGATGTGACTGAAAAGAAAATAAAAGAAAGGAAAGAATAAAGGAAAACAAAAGAAAAGAGAAAGAATGACATATGAACTGTACTTAAATGTTCATCATTCCTATCAGCATGTCTCAGAGTGTAGCTAGGAGTCTTATCATGTAGTCTGAGGAGCTACATCATTTGTATTTTTTCTGTTTTCTTTGTAGTTTAATTTTACTGTCCTTCTTGTTGTTAGCTCCTGGTTTATTTCATTTTTAAAGCAACTTTTAGTGTCCTATAATTATTATTTTAAATACAATGTTTATTATTGAGGAGAAACTTTACTTCTAGAGTTATTCTACCTTTTTAACCTTGGCATTTCCCATATCGTTTAGTTTAATATGTTCTTATCACAAAGCCCTTTACCCATGTTACCTTAAAGTCATACATATTATATGTGTTTTTTAATAGCTAAATCCTTAGATAAGTGCTTAAATTACTTGGAAAATATTGTATTTAGAATTTCAGGCCCAAGTTCTACTTCTGCATATATGCATACAAGAAAACTGTTTGACTCCTTTAATATTTTTTTGTAAGAAAATCAAGAAACTTGAATTTTTCCACCTCACATTTTTGAGAACTAAAATAGATATTATAAACAGATATTGTAGTTTACCCAACATTGTGCAGATTGCACGAATTGTGATGATAATAGATGATGGTGATGATTATGATGATGAATTTGTTTCAGTAATAGAAAAGCTCAAAGTTTCTAATGATAGCATGCAACTTCCTCTGGTCTGTTGAGATTTATGATGTTGTGGGTGAGGTCACGGATTTCCCTGGCAAGTAATATTAAGCATTGAAGAACTGTCTCTCACCATGGTTTTAAAACTTGCTAAAATATAAGAAACCAATAATAAGCTCAAGATGCTTGCATTGCAGAATGCTAAGATACAGCTCATTTTCAATTAAATTATTCTCAGTCATATGCAATTACCAAATGTTCTTAGGCTGTTCATTATGGAGAGAATAAAACTGCAACATCATTTGTGCTATTTTTAGCAACAGTGAAGTAATTGAACATAAAGTAGCATTTGACATCTCTTGAATTTTGTTTGATTTCATTTTCACAGATGAGCAAAAAATAAACCTCTATCTCTCTCTCATGAAGTTTGCATTTACCCACATTTCCATGTTGCTGTTGGAATACAGTTCCATCCATCTTCTACGACCTTCCAATTTATCAATATCTCAGGCAACATCTCGGATTGTCTGTAAAATGTGGGAGGCAATGACTGGAATACTAAGTCTAGGTTTCAATAGCATTGTGGATCAGTTTCACTTTTTTGAGCCACATGCAACAGTGCTCGAAGATGAACTTGAAGAGCTCAAGAAGTATGTGGCTTTGGAGTTTGAATCAGAACCTCCCGCATGTAGACCTGCACCTAGCCCATTAGCTATCTCTGTAGTCTCAAATATCAACTTTATAAGAAGAAACTGTTGACAACTTTTTATATTTGTGTTTCTATAACTCAAGTTAAGGCTCTTAAATTTATTTTAAACTTAGTGACTTTAGCAAGCTTTCACATATGCAAACTAAAACATAATTGAAATGATATCATAAGGCTATTGTGAGTATTTAATTGACTTATGTTTTCGTGAATTAGAAAATCATGTTCTGACATGGTTTTAGGTGATAGTGTGGATGAGGCAGCAAGAATGATATTTAGGCTTTACTTGCTTTTCTACTCATTCATTCATTCAATATCATTCAAGAATGATATTTAGGCTTTACTTCCTTTTCTACATCACTTGATCACTTCACTTGAATCCCGTTACTCATCGATTTGCTCGAGCGGGCGCCAGTAACATTTCCATTGGACCCTATCACGTGCCAATGTAGCCCAATGGCATCTGGTTGATTCAGGAATATGAAGAGCCTCAAACCGTTCCTTCAGGGTCTTAACAAGGAAGTTTGACCATCTTGTAGGTGGGCGGCCACGTGATCTTTTGACATCCCGTGGGATCCAGTCGGTAACGGCTCTAGTCCAGCGGTTGTCTCCAAATCGCATTACATGTCCAGCCCATCTGATTTTCGATGCCTTGGCAAACGAGACAGCGTCCCTGATTCTGGAATAGCGACGGAGGTCAGAACTCCGATTCCTTCTCTCACTTGAGTGAGACGTGATATTCCAAGCATAGCTCTTTCGATGCCTCTCTGGGAGACCGAATAGCATTCTCATCCTGCTTTCGTAGGGCCCAGGTCTCTGAGGCGTATGTTAATGCAGGGAGAACGGTGGAGTCAAAGAGATGTGCCCGGAGCCGGAGGTTCTTTGTCCTTTTAGCTATTTCTTCGATGCCTTTGAAGGCATTCCATGCTGCTCTCTTCCTCCTGCGCAGCTCAGGTTTTAGGTCATTCATCATGTTGACTTCTCGACCTAGGTACACATATGTGTACCTTTTCTACATATTCATTCTAAACATACATATATTGTTATACATTATTGCTTGTTATATATTGTTAATGTGCCATGCTTTTTATGTAAGACATTAGGATATATCTTGAGAAAGTTGAAATGTAAATATCTCTCCTCACTCTAAACCTTGTACAATTTTCAAGATATATATTCATTTTAAGCCCTAAATATTTTGAGCTTGCTTGCTTTCCTTTCCTTCCTTCTTTCCTTCCTTCCTTTCTTCCTTCTTTCTGCTTTCTTTCTTTCTTTCTTCCTTCCTTCCTTCCTTCCTTCCTTTCTTTCTTTCTTTCTTTCTTTCTTTCTTTCTTTCTTTCTCTCTCTTTCTTTCTCTCTTTCTTTCTCTCTCTTTCTCTCTTTCTCTCTCTTTCTTTTCTTCTTTCTTTCTTTCTTTCTTTCTTTCTTTCTTTTTTCTTTCTTTCTTTCTTTCTTTCTTTCTTTCTTTCTTTCTTTCTTTCTTTCTTTCTTTCTTTCTTTCTTTCTTTCTTTCTTTCTTTCTTTCTCTTCTTTCTTTCTTTCTTTCTTTCTTTCTTTCTTTCTTTCTTTCTTTCTTTCTTTCTTTCTTTCTTTCTTTCTTTCTTTCTTTCTTTCTTTCTTTCTTTCTTTCTTCCTTCCTTCCTTTCTTTTCTACCGAGCAATGCTCAGGGGGCTACTTCCAGCTCTGCACTCAAGAGTTACTCCTGGGGTACTCGAGGGACATACAGATGTGGAAGATAGAATTCAGTTTGTCTGCTCTACCGCCCTACCCACTGTACTATCACTCCTACCCAAGATCCCATTCATCTTTATTTGTATATTTTTGGAGGTTTTTAGAAATAGCAAATGGTTTTGTTTCTCCTTAGACCCTTTCAGTACAGTTCTTACTGTAGTGGAAAAGTTCATTCCAAAACTAAAGTCTCTTTCTGACACTTTGCATATATGTTCAATTACTTTACCCTGTCTGGAGTAAAGAACATCCTTTTTTTTGCAGGACAGATATATATGCCCAGGATCAATCTATTGACTCTATCTCCAGTTCAATTTCAGACCCCATTTTTCTTGTATCTATCCTATCCTGTGAGCTCTACTGAAAAAACGTAAACCTTTGGTAAAATGGCATGTAATGCTACATCCTTCAGTTTTTAATGAGGACTGGTCCTTTGAATGGAAAACCTTTCCTTGAGCTCAATTCTTCTTCAGAATGAATTTGTTTTCTCTACTGCATGTCCTTTTTGATACTGTATAGCTCTTATCTGAACGTAGATCAATTTCCATTAGTTAGATTTGTCTACTTTTAATTCTCTCTAGCTCAATTGTAAATTATTTGAAGTCTATAGCTTTGCATGAAACAGAGAAGGTGAATTTTTACATGTCTTGCCAAATGAATTAATTGCTAAGAAAATAAGAAATAGATAGTATTTGTCCATTCAAAGAGTACAAAAAAATAGGCAATCACTTGAAATGATTTATTTAATAAATGATTTATTATGGAAAAATCTATTGAAACATAGACTGAATACAGACATATATTAGGAAAGCTTGTGTTATATACTTTAAATTTGTAAAATATCATATATCCTTTCCTCAATAAATATGGAGGAGAGGGACAAAAAGAAAACTTATTGCAAATCTGAGATTGAAAATTGCAATTTGGGACCAGAAAATCTATTCTTTCCACATACAAGCTTAAACACATTTAAGAATCATATGTTTCCTCATTATTATTTTTCTGGTCAGAAATCATATTGCTCAGAATTAAACCAAAAGATATACCAGCTATGACTTAAAGAGAACTTTCACTTTGCATTATTTTTTAAAGCCCTATCAGAGCATTATTATTACTACTAATAAAAATATTCAATATAAATGTAAACTTTCTATGTTTCTATGATATTAGTAATCTGACATTGGTGCTCCAATATGAAAATATCACTAGATGACGGACATATGTTTGCTTATTTATATAAATGATGTGCATGCTTTATGTGTGTGGAAATAGTTTTCTTTTCAAGATAAGTAATAGAATTGAAATAAAAGCATAATTCATAGGTGATTTTATAAGATTCTTTGCTCATGCCAAATTACTCATAAATTTGTATTTGAATCAATTGCTTAATATGTTACTTTATATCAAGTATGTAGTTTATATTCTTTTCCAAAAAGTTAATTTTTCCTATGTGGTCTTTAAAAGAAATGGTCAAGAAGTATCAAACAATCTGTGGCTCACATAGTCATCAATAACAATTTTCTAAATTTTTTGAAAACTCTTAACATGTTCACTTGTTACTTGCATCACTTGTCTTCCCGTTGTTCATAGATTTGCTCAAGTGAGCACCAGTAACATCTCCATATGTTGCAAGCAAGTGTAGCCCAAGGACATCTGCTTGCTCCAGGAACACGAAGAGCCTCAAATCGTTTCTTCAGGTCATGGGAATGAGGTCCATAAATGTTACTGGTTTTTGTCATATCAAATGCAACACGAGTAGCTTGCCAGGCTCAGCCATAGGTGATATACTCTCAACATGTTAACTTTTACCACCTTATAAACCTTTAATACTAAATCTATTTAATTTTCACAGAGCCAATATTCTTTCTCACCAACTTGGAAAATCTAAACCAGAATAATAAACTTAAAAGGTGAAATGCTGTGTTAAACTAGATAGCAATAAGTCATTTAATACAATTTAGTCATTATACATTAAATTTTATCAAAGCATCTTTCTCCCTTATTTTAATATTTATTTTGATTTTTTTTCCTTTTGGGCAACACTTTGAGGTTTTAGAGGTTAGTTCCAGCTCTTTCTGCACTTGGGGTTCACTCCAAATATTTCTTGGTAGACCTTAGAATACTGGGGTTAGAATCCAGAGCACCTGCATGCAATAAATGTATTCAATCCACTGAACTATCTCTTTATGTGTAACTTAATTATGTCCTAAAACACTTACACTAGGTATTACACTGAAAAAAATGCAATGTTATTTGTTTAGTGTTTATTTATTTAATGTTATTTATTTATTTAATGTTATTTATTTATTTAATGTTATTTATTTGTCCTGTCTCATGCTAGTAGAACCCAAAGGCATCTGCTTGCTCCAGGAACATAAAGAGCCTCAAACCATTATATTAGGTCAAGGGAATGACATAATATAAATGTTACTGGTATTTGGCATATCAAATACCGAAACGAGCAGCTTTCCAGGCTTGCCGTGCGGGTGGCATACTCTTGTAGTCACCTCTGAATAAAGCATTTATTGATGAACCTAGTGGCCCCACGAGCCAGGCTGTGATAGTCTGGTCTGCTGAGTGGAGTTGTGACGAGAGGGAAGTCCGGATGTGGAAGATGGCGGCCCCCATGGAGTCGGGGGTCATCACTTGTTGTGAGGCTCTGCTGGGGTGGCAGGCCAGGGCTAGAACCCGCCATGCCTCCCCGGGCGCCTCATGAGCGGCTGGGCACAGGGAGAGCAAGGAGCAGCTCTGCCCCATGTCTGAGAGTCTCTGGTTCAGCATACCTGGGCCGGATTGAAAAAAAAAAACTGCTGCAGGGTGGCTGTGGATGATCCGGGCTGTGATAGTCTGGTCTGCTGGGTGGAGTTGTGACAAGAGGGAAGTCCGGATGTGAAAGATGGCGGCCCCCATGGAGTCGGGGGTTGTCTGGCTTGTTGTGAGGCTCTGCTGGGGTGGCAGGCCAGGGCTAGAACCCGCCATGCCTCCCAGGTGCCTCATGAGCAGCTGGGCACATGGAGAGCAAGGAGCAGCTCTGCCCCATGTCTGAAAGTCTCTGGTTCAGCATACCTAGACATGGCACCTCAGCTTCAGGCAGTCTGCGAGCTCACTGATCACTTTTGTGGCACGAATGGGAAGTATATGGTCAGTGACATCATGAAATAAGCAACAAGCTGAAGCTCCATGTAGCTCGTAGACCTGAAAAAATATGGAGATATTACTGGTGCCCGCTCTAGCAAATAGATGATGAATGGGAAAATAGTGATAGTGATAGTGATATTTATTTAGTGCTTAATTTGATATGACAAATACCAGTAACAATTATAGACCTCATTCCCATGACATGAAGGAATGGTTTGAGGCTCTTCATGTTCCTGGAGTAGTCAGATGCCCTTGGGCTACACTTGCCTGTGACAGGACGTATGGGGATGTTACTGGTGCCCGCTCGAGCAAATTGATGATCAACGGGAAGACAAGTGATCAAGTGATACCATTGAGGCTCAAACCCAGGTGCTCATAAATTGAGTGCTGGTGCCTCCCCTGTTGATTCTTTTATTTATTATTTTTTTTAAATTTTTATTATACCACCCAGGGCAGAGCCTGGCAAGTTACCCGTGTTTTATTTACTTGTTATGCCAAAAGCTAGTAACAATTATGGACCTCAGTCCATGACCTGAAGAATGGTTTCGGGCTCTTCCTGTCCCGGGAGCAAGTAGATGCCCTTGGGTTACACTTGCTTGTGACAGGACTAATGGAGACATTGCTAGTGCCCACTCGAGCAAATTGATGAACAATGGGAAGACAGTGACAGTGACATTTAGTGTTTATTATTCATTCCATATGACAGTACATGCATTTTTGTTGCTTGTTTTTGTTTGTGGGAGACCCATATCTAACTCTACTCAAGGCATTTCCTGGCTTTGTGCTCAGACATTACTCTTGACAGGGCATAGGAGACCATAATTGGGCTGAGGGATTGTGCCCAAACCTTGTTGTTTGTATTCAAGGTACGTGTAATATCTCTCCAGCCAGACAATATATGTTTTCTATGTATTTATTTATGAATTTATTTATCTATTTCTTTATTTATTTTTGGTTAACATGTCAATTATTATGAACTTTTTCTTGCAAAATCTCTATCACCAGCAGTGAGCTATTTTCATCTCGCTGAAACTCATTCCTCTCTTTCTAATTATTTTTTGGGGGCAGAGGCATCACATCCCACAGTGCTTAGGATTGACTCTTACTTCTGTGCTCAGGAATATTCCTGGCAGAGCTTAGTGGACCATATGGCGAGTGCTGGTAATCAAACATTCATCAGTCACATGCAAAGCAAACATCCTACCTACTTGACTATTGCTCCAGTTCTTCTAAGTTTTTAAATGGTTAAATGAATCATATCAAAAGTTTCATTTTAATACTTATTCTAATATTTTATTTAAAATTCTGAGATAACAGAAGTTAAAAATGTTAACAAAAATTTATCAAAAAAAAAGAAATGGTGACTTCTATTCTCTTTACCAAACAATGTGTTGATGGTAGGAACAAAATAAAATTTATATTTATATATCATCATTAAAGGTGAGTAGACATTAGGAGGCTGTCTAGAAATTTCTCTACAAAGATTTTGAGCTTTGTCTTCCAAAAGGTCACTTAGTAATCTGGTAGTTCAATCATTAAAGGGTTGACCATGTGGAGACATCCAAATGCAAGAGGACATTTTCATCCATGTTTTCATTGCTTTGCTTATGCAACTTTGCTAATCATTTCTAATGGGTATCTTGGGCACAAATCAAAGTTCCTAATAATATTGCTTGTCTTATTTCAAGCAACATATGATATTTAATGCCTTTAACTGTTTTTCTGAACAATTTGGAGACCCTAACAATTGAATATCATGAAACATTGATAGATAAAATATATAGTAAAATGTGTATTGTCTTTTCTGCATAGTGGCTGAGTACAAATGTCATTTTTTTTCTATTCCTCAGATTAAATCTTTAAGTGCTTCTTCTTCCCATTTTTCTACCCCCATCAAACTGCCTTTGTCCAAAGAATTGAATGATGTAAACACATGACCATTAACTGGTCTCAATGTTTTTATTCCATAACCATATGCTAAAAGAGGAAACTAAACCACTTATATACAATGAAATTGACAAAGATGGGCAGCTTGTAGGTAAATTGTGTAAATCCTGGCCCTGCTACTACTTACTGTTTGTTTCTAAGTAATTATTTGACATGTTTAAGTCTCCAGTTCATTATGTATAAAAGGATCTAATATTAATTTACTTCCCTACTGTTGCTGAAAAAAAATTGAAATAGTGCATATAGCAAACAGGTATTTTCTTACTAACTTTATTCTTCTTGAATAGCAAAATATGTTTAGACCAACTTAACAGTGGGTGTAGCTAGGCATGGTTGGTGATAGAATTCAAAATAGGATGGAGTTTTGACTTAAATCAGAGTGCAGGGATGGATCAAACCAATCAGTCTAACATATGGGATAGCCTGGAGCTTTGATGGTGCATTAAAACTTTAAAAAGAGCATTGTTTTTTAAAACATCAACTGGAATTGTTTAACCAGATAAAGTGTTTGCATTAACCAAGAAAGCAACCCCATTGCATAGTACTATTAATTGGATTAGATGCAATCTTGCCATAAAGTCCTTGATTCATTATGCTTTTGAGTAAATTAAAAGACTTAGTAGGACAGACAGATGTGATTAAAATATGGGTAAATTTTGCTGAAAATTATTTTATCCTCCAATTGCAAAAGATATACTTGTATGCTATATGTTAAAATAATTTTGGATGCCTAATATTATTTAAATATAAAAATATAGCCTTTGTTCCATAGGGGAAAGGATTTAGAAGGATCATAAAATGATGTATGGTGTCAAATTTATAGACAATTTTAGGGTCAAAGAGATGAGTTCATAATTGATATCCAAGTATTTTGAAATAAAGGATATTTATAATTCGTTTTGTGAAGGTTGGAGAAAATACTATGACTACATCATAAGTAAATTAACTATTCTAGAAACCAACAAATAAAATAGATAATAAAACTAAAATAAACAACGCTATCTAGACCAATGAGGTCCCCCCCACACACACACACATACACCATAAGGGAAAAAAATCAGTTAACATTCAATGTGAGCCATGGAAATTTTATGAAAATGTATCATGGTAGCAACTCTGCTCGCCTTGTTGTTGATCTATTTTAAAACTACATTTGAGGAAGACTACAACAATGGTCAAAGATTAAGAAAAACTATCAATGGTAAAGAAACTTAGAGGAAGACTAATTAAAAAAATAAGTGAACACAAAAAATGGAGAGGGACGTTGGTTAGGAGTTAACAGGACTCAGTTTCTAGTTTTAATTTTCATTAATTTGTGTCATTACTTCTTCTATTTGTGTGTTCTCCTATATTATAAACAATGATTATGAATGACCTTTCAGTAATAATATATGTAAATTGGTAAATGCTGTTTAGATAAATGACTGAGGAAGATTGTAATTTGCTTTATCTAGGTAACACTAAAAGCAGTTTGAGAGGTTTCTACAGAAACTATTTTCTATAGAAATTATAGACCCTCATTCCCATGACCTGATGGAATGGTTTTAGGCTCTTTATGTTCCTGGAGCAAGCAGGTGTCTTTGGGCTCTACTTGCATGAGACAGGACATATGGAGATGTTACTGGTGCCCACTCGAGCAAATTGATAATGAACGGGAAGACAGTGATACAGTGATACAGTGATAGAAATTATTGATATTGGCCTGGTTGGAGAAGGAGATAAGACTTTTGAAACCAGATTGTATATTCAATAGTGACCTTTTTTATTAAATAGCTTTTTATGGTTTGTTTTGTTTGGGGACTACACTCATTAGCGCTCAGGGCTTACTATTGGAGTTTTGTTCAAAAGTAACTCCTGGAGGGTTGGGAGACCCTCTGGGATGTCAGAGAACAAACCTAGTTCACTTGTATTCAAAGGAAGCACTTTTCACTCTGTACAATCTCTCTGGCCAACTATTTTCTATTTTCAAAGAAGGATGACAGATAATACATTCATCTCTAAGCAAAAAAATTATCATTTTTGATCCACATTTTCTAGAAGAAATTGACCTGATCATTACTTGTAGTACGTATGGCACTTTTCACAATTTCTAACACATAGGAATAATCAATATGATTTGAATACAAAGGATGATAGGATTAATTTAAAAAGGGATATTATGAACTCTATTGGAGAGGTTGAATTTTTATTGTAAATTCAAACTAAGATGCAGGCGAAGACAAACAAGAGGTGTGTGTGGGTGGATACACATTTTTTTGTTTGCATTTGGATAGTTTCTATCAAGGACTACCACTGAAACCAATAAATTATTCTACCTGATTAAAAGTAAATTTTCCATAAATAAATCTCTTCTTTTACTTAACTGATGATCAGGTTAATGCATTTCCTGACTGGTCAATCGATTCTCTTCCTTTATTCATTTTTTGAGTAGAAACACTCCTTCCATGTTAAAAATGAGATTTTCAACTATAAGGCTTTAGATTTCTGTTCTGTGAAAAACTATACAATCTGGAGAATAAGTCTGAGCTTCAAGGGGTGACATGAATTTTAATGCACCTAGGAATTCTCTAGATTAATCCTAAAATGAAAAAGATATATTCTCCCTGTATAAATAAGGAATAAAGGATGGAGAGCAAAACAAATGAACTGAAGCTGACCAAGACTAGTGACTTCTCAGTAAATAAATGTTCATTTGAGTTGCACCAAAAATGTTAGAACTATAAGTACTTGAAGCTTCAGCACCCTGACAAATAATACCCAACTGCATTGCCAAATCCGAATTGAGGACAATGAGAATGAAGGACCAGATATGAGCTAAGTCTGAAGTCCTCATCAGAGAAGTTTCATCTGCAGTGTTAGTTCCATTCTATTGCAGTGACTGTGATTGATTAGCGGTGCCTTCCATAAGTATCAGAAAGAACTGATAGCGCTTGGATTAAATATTTGCCATTACTGAATTATAGGGTAAAAAACCATGTGTAAATGAATTAGAAGGAAATGAATCACTGAAGCCCAAGAAGGACTTGAAAAGTCATTCGACCATAGCACTCATTTTACATAATGTATTCTGGTTAGGGAGCTGGCTGATGATAGAGATATATATTTAAAATGCTGCTTTTAGATGGAAAAGTTAAACCATTGAAAATTATTCATTAAGGAGAAAGCAAGCTTATTATCCATATTATCCGAAGTTTTACTTTAATTTTTTAAAAATATTAAATATTTCAAGTTTAATATGATTTAAATTATTTTTAAAGTATTAGTAAAATGCTCTCACACTCAGTGGTGCTCAAGGATTACTCCTTGTAGGGCTCAAGATACCAGAGATTGTGCTTGACCAGGAGCAAAGCAAGCTCCATAACCACTGTACAGTCCTCTGGCTGGCTCCAAAATACTTTAATTTTAAAACTTAACTGGAATTTATAAGTATGTGGCTAAGCAAAATAGAATTATCTGAATTTTTCTTTTTTAAAAATAAAAGTAGGTCACTATCACTATCTTCTCGTTCATCATCTATTTGCTAGAGCGGGCACCAGTAATATCTCCATATGTCCTGTCTCATGCTAGTAGAACCCAAAGGCATCCGCTTGCTACAGGAACATAAAGAGCCTCAAACCATTATATCAGGTCATGGGAATGACCTAATATAAATGTTACTGGTATTTGGCATATCAAATATGACACGAGCAGCTTGCCAGGCTTGCCGTGCGGGTGGCATACTCTTGTAGTCACCTTTAAATAAAGCATTTATTGATGAACCGCTCGGCCGCTAGGCCACGCCGAGCCGGGCTGTGATAGTCTGGTCTGCTGGGTGGAGTTGTGATTAGAGGGAAGTCCGGATGTGGAAAATGGCGGCCCCCATGAAGTAGTGGGGGGGGTCGTCTTTATGTTGGTTAGACAATCAAATATCAGAGCCTTTCATGTTTTCAAGTGAATTTAAGTCAATTCATTTTAGAAAAAAATAAGTCTTCTCTAATCTTAATGGGACAGTTTATTAAGGCTCTTCATATTCCTGAATCAACCAGATGCCATTGGAATACATTGGCACGTGATAGGGTGCAATGTAAATGTTACTGGCGCCCGCTCAAGCAAATCGATGAATAACGGGATTCAAGTGATCAAGTGATCTACCTTAATGGGGCAGAGCTGCTACTTGCTCTCCCTGTGCCCAGTCGCTCATGAGGTGCCTGGGAGGGATGGCGGGATCTAGCTCTGATCTGCCACCCCAGCAGAGCCTCACAACAAGCCTGACGACCCCCTACTCCATGGGGCCCGCCATTTTCCACATCCGGACTTCCCTCTCTTAACAACTCCACCCAGTAGACCAGACTATCACAGCCCGGCTCGCGTGGCGCCTAGCGGCAGTGCGGTTCATCAATAAATGCTTTATTTAGAGGTGACTATAAGAGTATGCCACCCTCACGGCAAGCCTGGCAAGCTGCTCGTGTCATATTTGATATGCCAAATACTAGTAACATTTATATTAGGTCATTCCCATGACCTGATATAATGGATTGAGGCTCTTTATGTTCCTGGAGCAAGCGGATGCCTTTGGGTTCTACTAGCATGAGACAGGACATATGGAGATATTACTGGTGGCTGCTCTAGCAAATAGATGATTAACGGGAAGATAGTGAATCTTGTTCAAAAGAATATTGAGTCTATTTCAGTTTTTTATTTGTTAATCAATCCACAATTGTCGGTTCATACTATGCACTTAGTATTGAAATTAGTGTTTTGAAGAACTGTAACTTATTGTCATCATGAAGTTTTCCATGCAGCAGGCAATGATGCAATATGCTTTTCTCTTATCTAGTTATTTTTAAATTAATACTATAATCTTTCAAAATTGATGGTTTCCAAATAATAAAATGCTAAAATTTTTTATTTCCAGTCATGTTAGATGAGTTTATTAAAGTGTATAGATATTTTTTTCTTTTGAATTTTCTTTGATCTAAGGTGATATCTATAAGCCACTTAATGTTAAAGTGTATCACTGTCACTGTCTTCCCATTCATATCGATTTGCTCCAGTGGGCACCAGTAACATCTCCTTATGTCCTGTCTCATGCTAGTAGAGCCCAAGGGCATCTGCTTGCTCCAGGAACATAATGAGCCTCAAACCATTCCATCAGGTCATGGGAATGAGGTATATAATTCTTACTGGTATTTGGCATACCAAATACCAGTAACAATAAATGCTGTATTTAGAGGTGACTACAAGAGTATACCACCCGCACCGCAAGCCTGGCAAGCTGCCTGTGTTGTATTTGATATGCCAAATACCAGTAACAATTATATTAGATAATTCCCATGTCCTAATATAATGGTTTGAGGCTCTTTATGTTTTGGGGGCAAGCAGATGCCCTTGGACTCTACTAGAATGACACAGGACATGTAAAGATGTTACTGGTGCCCGCTCGAGCAAATTGATGACAAACGGGAAAATTGTGATAGTCATTTGGCACAACACGGGAGGCTTGCCAGGCTCTGCTGTGTAGTTAAAATGTATAGCACTCTTAATAAGGTAAAAACAGGTAGTTCCTTATTGAAAGAGTATCATGTTATAAATGAATAATTATATATGTATATATATAAACTAATTTTTGACCCTGCAGTTAACCCAAGATTATCATCTAATAATCTTATTGGAAGCATGTCAAGCTATATATGAATAATTTTAATTTTTAACCAGGAAGTTGACCCAGAGTTATCATCTAATTCAAAGAAAGACAGTAATAGGGTATACCAAGGCATAGTATATACTTGTACAAAATTCTGTTTGGTATATTGATAATTATATGGACATATGTATTATTTGAGAACCTGAACTACAGATATACATGACTATTTGCTTGTCCAGTTGATTCTAGTAGGAGAAAAGGTGCAATGTTATGAAAATTATCACTTGATCACTTGAATACCATTATTCATCGATTTGATCGAAGGGGCGCCAGTAACATTTCCATTGAGAGACTATCACGTGCCAATGTACCTCAATGGCATCTGGTTGATTCAGTAATATGAAGAGCCTCAAACCGTTCCTTCTGGGTATTTACAAGGAAGTCTGACCATCTTGTAGATGGGCGGCCACGTGATCTTTTGACATCCCATGGGATCCAGTCGGTAATGGCTCTAGTCCAGCGGTTTTCTCCAAATCACATTACATGTCCAGCCCATCTGATTTTGGATGCCTTGGCAAACGAGACAGCATCCCTGATTTTGGAATAGCGATGGAGGTCAGAACTCCAGATTCCTTCTCTCACTTGAGTGAGGCGTGATATTCCAAGCATAGCTCTTTCAGTTCCTCTCTGGGAGACCGAATAGCATTCTCATCCTGCTTTCGTAGGGCCCAGGTCTCTGACGTGTATGTTAATGCAGGGAGAACAGTGGAGTCAAAGAGATGTGCCCGGAGCCGGAGGTTCTTTGTCCTTTTGGCTATTTCTTCGATGCCTTTGAAGGCATTCCATGCCGCTCTCTTCCTCCTGCGCAGCTCAGGTTTTAGGTCGTTCATCATGTTGGATTTCTCGACCTAGGTACACATAACTGCTGCATTCAGAAATGTTTGTTCCATTGAGAGTGACTGGGGCCTCTGGTACTAGTTCATTCTTCATGAACATAGTTTTCTTTAGATTCAGCTGTAGACCTATCTTTCCACATTCTCGGTCGAAGTCAGCCAGCATTTGTGCCACTTGGCTAATGCTTGGTGTTATTAGAACAATGTCATCAGTGAAGCGGAGGTGGTGTAGTTGCCGACCATCTATCTTCACTCCCATTCCTTCCCATTCTAATTGTCGCATGATGTTATCGAGGGTGGCACTGAAGAGTTTTTGGTGAAATGGTGTCACCCTGTTGAAGCCCTCTTTTCACATTAATGATCACTTCTTTGTAGAATGGTGAGATCCTGGTGGTGAATCCATAATACAGCTCACGAAGGATCTTGATGTATTGGGTTTGAACACCCTGTTTGGCTAGGGTGTTTCGATGACTGCTTCAGTCTCCACAGAATAAAAGGCTTTCTGTAAATCAATGAACGTGAGGCAGAGAGGCATCTTGTACTCCCTACAAACCTCAATGAGCTTGCTTACTATGTGGATATGGTCGATTGTGCTGAATCCTTTCCAGAAACCTGCTTGCTCGCATGGTTGTCCTTCATCTAGTGTTCTGCTAATCCTGTTCAGGATGACTCATGTTAACAGCTTGTAGATGACGGACAACAGGCAGATGGGGCGATAGTTGCCAATGTCGTGATGTCTCCCTTCTTGAACAGTAGAACTGTCCTGCTGGTTTCCCATTGGGAGGGCACCTTGCATTTGGACAGGTAGCTTGCGAAGAGCCGAGCTAGTGTATTGATGAGTACCGATGGCAGATTCTTCAGGTGTTCGGGTCTAACTTTGTCTGGGCCTTGTGCTGTTCCCTTCTTTACCGATGAGATGGCATGTCCAATTTTAGAAGGGAGAACGTTGGGAATGACATATCCATCCTGTGGAATTTGGTATGTGGGCAGGTGGATGTGGCTATCAAAGAGATTTGTGTAGAAGTCCTGGATAATCTTCCCATTGCCTTTCTGGAAGATGTGATAGATCCATCAGGGCATCGGAGGGCAGTCATCTTAGTGTTATAGTTGGCGAAGGACAGGCTGGCAGTGCGAATGCTTTTCCTGGCTTCTGCTGCATCTTCCAGTATTTCTGGAAGACACAGGTACACCCGGCAGAGCAGAAACCAGCTTTCAACGATGAACTCCCTGCATTCCATGGACCACGGGAGCAACTTCCGGCCGAGTCCACCATCCCGATGGAGCCTCGGAGGAAACCAGAGAAACCCCCACACCTTGCTGTCAGCAATCTTCACAATCCACACTCTGCAGCAGGTAAGATCTCCACCCAGCAGACTAATCCAGTCTCCAGCCAGCAGATTAATCCAGTCTCCAGCCTGGCTTGTCAGAAACCCAGCCTACAAGGACCCACCCCGCAGAGACCCGCCCTTCAGAGGAGAGTATTTCAAGCCCAGGAATGCTTGAGCCTAAGACACAGGTACACCCACCAGAGCAGAAACCAGCTTTCCCGTTGCTGCGTGGCGCTGCGCCGCGCGATTTACCTCAAAATTACCGGAAATATTCAACCCACCCCTCTGAGAGAGCCCCACAAAGTAATAAGAATATAGCGCCCGCATGGCAGAGCCTGGCAAGCTGTCCGATGAGTGTTCGATATGCCAAATCCAGTAACAGAAATGTTTATTTTCCTGACCCCGAAAGAGCCCTTAATACAGCAGCAGTAAGAAAGGCAAACAAGCAGTGCCTGATAAAATTCATGGCCATCCTAGGCTGCCAAAACGAAGAAGGACTAAAATGACTGTCTGTACTTTCAATGCACGTACACTGGCATCGGAAGCATATATTGAGGATCTGATGCTGCAAGCAAAAAAGATCAAGTACGACATCATTGGTCTGACTGAGATGAGGAGGCGTCAGTTGCATCATGCTGTATTTGACAACGGAGTTGAATTGTTCCTTGGAACATGTGACGAAAGAGGCATCGGTGGCGTTGGTGTCCTTGTCAACATGAACATAGCTGTAAAAAATTGATTCATTTGAATGTCTAACAAACCGAATAGGACGATTACACTTGAAGAGATGTGGCCCACTGCCAGCAATTTCTATCTTCATTGTCTACGCACCAACATCCACATACAAAGAAGATGAAATTGCGAAATCCTACATGGAATTGGAGTAGTTCTATAAAAAAGATCACACCTTCTACAAGATCATACTCGGTGATTTTAATGCCAAGATAAGACCAAGAATATCGGCTGAAGAACTCCACATCGGGACCCATGGCCTAGAATGGAACGAACAGGGTGAGAGACTATCTGAGTTCATCATGTCCACCAAGACCATTCATAGGCACTCACAGTTCCAGAAAGCTGAAGCGAAACGTTGGACATGGGAATCTCCTGGCGGACAGTTCCACAATGAAATTGACCACATCATCTTCAATCGACGGTTTTGTCTGGACCGATGTAGCTGTCGTCCCCAAATTCCAAACAGGATTGGACCACCGTCTCCCTTCGTGCAAAATTCTACTTCCCGCAATGGGGAGAAAAGGCTGCAAAGTTTAAGAAGAGAACTCCCCAGAACGACCACCAACTGGGAACTCTTTGGCACCGTTGCAGCAGCATGGTAAGATACCATCATTGACGACATCGATGAAGAATACAACCGACTGGTTCACTACCTCCATGATTGTGCAAAGAATTCCGAGAAAGAGAAAGACACAAAAGGACGCCTGTCTTCAGAAACTCTCTGAGCTCATTCACCAATGTGGCAAGGCGCGAGCCTCAGGAGACCAAATGCTAACATCCAAGCTTGCTAAACGGTGCAGAGAAGCGATTAAAGAAGACCTCAAAGACAGAAGAGCAGAAATACTGGAAGATGAAAATTATATAAATGAATAAAACTCTCACAAAGTTTGACTATAAAAGACCATGAGCAAGGCAAGTTTTATACCCATTGTACGATCCTCTGGCATGAAATTTTGAGTTACTGGAGTTGTCATCTATTATCAGAATGACTAACATTCTCATTTTCTATTTTCTATCTGCACACTTTCCACCAAATTCAGTACATTTACATCATTTTTTAAAATATAATAGTGAACCTATTTTCCATCCTGAATATTTATCCAAGGCTCTGTTTGTCTAAAACCTATCTACTCCAAGCCTGATGGGCATTAACTCATCATGAAACATGTGAAATTTTCGGAGAGTACACCACAAGCTCAGCATAATGCTTTAATGTGGCAAATGAGAAATGACTAGGCCCAATGGAGAGTAATAAAATTTGTGATCCATCTCATTAAAAGATGATCTAAAAATCCTTGACATGATAAGTCTAATAAAATTAAAAGATTAGGCATTATGGGAGTTAACTTAAAATATGTGAAGTGTAAATATAAAAACAATCTCAGACTGTTTCTTGCATACAGAAAGAGACGAAAGTATAAACATCGGAATGTAAAAATGAAATTGTTTAACTATTATCATAGTGGCTTTGTATCCCATTCTAACACTATTACCCATCTCGATCTACCTCCCACTTCCCCAAATCAGCCCTGATAGAATTGATTAGATGCTTGAGTTGGAAGGCCCTCGATCACTAGTAGGAGTTTTAAAGAGACATCTCTCATACTAAAGAGGTGGTGTCATCATAAATGAGAATTTGAAAGTGATAAGTGACATGGCTGTTTCCAATTTATGACTCCATATCAAATGACTTATATTTTTTTAGAATCAAGAATTGACTTTAAGAAGATATTTTTATTTTTAAAGCTTAGGCTAAGCTAAGTTAAATCAGTGATTGATTTTACCAGAAAGGTTGAACACTAATAGCAATCAGCAAACACACACATATATGCATACCATGTACTGTCTAAAGAACATTATTCACTGACATAGATCATTTTTCTTTAAGGCTATGGCTTACACCACAGTTTTTAATATTAATATAAGTCCCAAGATTAAGAGTCTATCGTAGGGCTCAAAAGAGGGCACAAATTTTCCCCCTTTAAGGTTTTCACTTTTCCTGGGAATGGGTAGTTATTAAGTTTTCTCTAGAGTCACTGGTTATTTTTCTAATTTAATATGGTAATATTAAAAAATATAAAAAGGTTTAAAGTACTTTTATTTATTATAGCTTTAGGAAATAAAAATATTTCAGTTGTAAAAATTGTGGTTTGATTTAAATATAATCAATTGATGATTAAACAAATATTAACCATATGGAAACTAGTTACTGTAAATATTGAATAATGCTAAAAAATAAAAAATAAGTACATGTTTGAATAGAGGATATCATAGAATACAAATGACAATTATTCCCTCCCCTGAGTTCAGAGGGTAGGTAAGATAGAGAAGGGACCAGTTTGACAACAGCAGTTGGAAATAGTAATGCTGGTCTAGTACTGAGTATTGAAAGCTGATCAAGGGCTTTAAATTATGACCCTTTACTATCTCTATTTCAAACTAGAAATTTCATCACTATTTGCTTGAGCAAATCGATGATGAACGGGAAGACAGTGATACAGTGATTTCAAACCAGAATGTGCAAAAGGAGAGAAAGAGAGAGAGACTACCATAGAGGCAGGTTGAGTGTGTTGTGTGACTAGGAGGGAAATGGGGCACATTCACTTGTATTGCTTATATCACTTGTCTTTCCGTTGTTCTTAGATTTGCTCAAGCAGGCACCAGTAACATCTCCATAGGTCCTTTCACATGCTAGTGTAGCCCAAGGACATCTGCTCGCTCCAGGAACACAAAGAGCCTCAGACCATTGTTACTGTTTTTTGGCATATCAAATATGACATGGGTAGCTTGCCAGGCTCTACATTAGTGCTAGAAAATGTGCTCTGGTTGAGGAATGGGTGTTGGAACACTGTATGACTGAAACTCAAACAGCTTTGTAATTGTCCATCACACAGTGATGTAATTAAGAAAAAATTATTTAAAAATATGATAATGATCATTTTGTTCTTGTGTTGTAACTAATAAGAAAGTTTGTAACTCAAGACATAAAGTTCAAATAGATGACTTGGAAAGATGTTTCAAACTATGAGTTCCTAATTTTTCTTTATCTTCAAGGAAGAAAAACTGTGCACATTTTAGTGGCAAAAGAAATATTTAGCTGGAGCGATAGCCCAGCGGTAGGGCATTTGCCTTGCACTTGGCCGGCCTGTGCTGGCCCGGGTTCAATCCCGGCATCCCATATGGTCCCCCGAGCACTGCCAGGAGTGATTCCTGAGTGCAGAGCCAGGAGTAACCCTGAGCATTGCCAGGTGTGACCCAAAAAGCAAAAAAAAAAAAAAAAAGAAATATTTAGCTCTGCCTGTTTTTTTGTTATATATGGGTTCTGCTTAAAGATATAGACAGTGGAGAAAATACCAATATTAAGTGCAATGAGAAAATATTTAAAGTGAACTAGTTCTCATACTCCCCTCCTTCCTTTTGATTACTTCTTAAAACCACAAATTTTCTTTTAGAATATTTTAAACAGTCTAATAGTAGTCTTTGGATATAGCCACAAATAATTTGGGTTTACCCTTTTGTTCTACTCCTGATTCAGAGTGGTCTTGTGACGTTCTGTGATAGATGAATTGAATACAGGTAATATGTGTGTCATTTTGAGGCTAGTGTATGTGTTTACTAATGCTACAATCTCTAGAAAATTCTTTTCTTCTGCTATGGTGACTTCCAAGTTTTCTGCTTCAACTGGGTGAGGAATAATTACAATTAGAGAAAAATAGGAAGCTTCCATATCTACCACATTGAACAGCAGCCTAGGTAACGGAAAAGAAACCTTTCGTGTTTTATCAAACAGAGACTTTGAAAGTTTTGACATGGAAACATGATATAAAAAAGATCCTGGTTGATAGAACTGCAGACATGAAAATTTGTTCCTTTAGGGAAAGCTTCTGAAAAAATATTTCAGTGAGAAAGACACTACATTAGGATTTGAATATTTCCCCTCCCACCACACCTCTTCATCAGGATAAGTGACCATTGTGAGCTTAGAAGGAATATTGAATCAAAATATTTGACCAGGGAGTGCTATCTGAAGTGAAGATTGAGTTAAAAGAATAGTCAAGTTCAAACCTAAAAGAAATACAAATATCATTAAGGGACTTCAACAAGTTGATGGCAACAGCTGTAGTCCATTGGACTGGAAAAACACTGTTTTGGATGAATGGCATGAAATGAGATTGTTTCTTATAGTAAAGCTACAGGAAACATACCCAGGATTTCAAAGCTGCAGTGGCAGGACATTTTCAAGTAGTTGCTGATAAAGTGTTTTATAGTATAGAATGTTCCATATTAGGACACTGAGTGGGAAGCAAGCTTTTCATGTCAGATTTTCTTTCCACATTATAAATGCTCTAGTTAATGCTGAGAAGCTTGTTTAATTAAAGGTAAGGAATCTTTTTATGTAAAACAACCGATTTCAAGAAAAAAAAAGACATGTTTAAGATTTATGGTTGAAGTTGTTTTGAGTTCTAAGATCTTACACTATGAATAGAATACAATTCCTACAGATACAAAGGCAATATAAAAGAATTTAGCAGTCAGATAAGAGAGAGTAGCACAGTGGGTAGGGCATTTGCCTTGCACATGGCAGACCAGGATTTGATCCCCGTCATCCTGTATGGTCCTCTGAGCACTGTCAGGAGTAATCCTTAGTGCCCAGCCAGGATAAGTCCCTGAGCATTGCCAGGTATGACCCAAGGGGTAAAAAAAGACTTTCAAAAATTTAGCAAGTCCCTTTGATAAGGCACTGGGGTCAATATTAGCATGTTGGTTTGAATTATTCAACAATTTTTAAAGTATTTTTAAGTAGGATATTGTTGTTTAATAGTACTTTGAGATGAATTCACACTTTTATGGGTTTGTCCTGCTCTGTCACAGTTTAACAATGTGACCTTGGGCATGTATCTAACCCCTCATTAACACTCAGTTTACTCAATTATAAAGTGAGTGGAATGGATCTTGACAATCTTTGAAACTCTTATAGCTTCCGAGTGTTGTGGTTCTCTGACCCTTTGATTTGGGGGTATATTCCCCAGTCTGGACATTCACTAACTTGAAAAAGTTATTTAGTATTTCTGGAGTTCATTTGCCTCATGAGAATAATAATAGCTTATCTGCCTGAAGGAAGGGGCTGGAACACATTATGTCTCAAAGTTCCTTCCAGCTTTAACATATTTTTCTATGAAATAAATATTTCGGGAGTTCATTATTATGTCCGTTACTATTCCTACCAGAGCTGTTGATAGGAGCCATGTGAGTTTAGGGGAGTGAAAAGGGAAAAAAGTAGAATATATAGAAGGTAAGAAAGAAGAGTAAGAGAAGTAAGAAAATATAAGATATTTATTGGAAAGCCAAAAATAATGAGTTCAGTCAGAGAGATCTGGCACCAACTTATTCTTTGTTTATCTTTTACAATATGCAATTACAAACAAAACAAAACAAAAACAACGTAAAAAAGATGAGGATATTAAACCTGATGAAAAAAAAAGAGAATTAATAGCTTTGTGAATTTTATAAATGAACAAATATTGCAATTGCAGGTCCAATTTTAACTATAAGTTCATAATATTACTGAAGTATAATCTTTTACTTAAACTTCTTTTGTATTTACTTTCCCATCTGTGTTGTCCTTATTGTCACTCTAAGCTACCTTATGGAATTAAAAATGGCTGTAGTAGATTCAGGATTCACGTAAGAATGAATATGGTTGCAAAAACATGTATATGTTATGTCATTCACAGGAAAAGCAGGCATTTTCCCTGTGTTCCATGAAAGACCTTTGTATTCTGATTTGATCAGCTGCGTCACATATCCCAAGCCCTCAATCAAAACCTTTAGAGAGTTTAGAGAGTTAAAGTCATGAATTTGTTGCTTTGACTACATCCTTTACTGGAGTTACAACACAAATATCCTCAACATCTCAAGAATCCCCAAACATGAAATTGGGATGGTACAATGGAAAAAAGGAGGAAAAGAAAACGGGAAGAAAACCAAAAGCCTCAAAGTGTTTTGAAATGGTAACTTTAGATAAGATTAAAATATAATTTTTTTTTGAGATCTCACTGACTCTTCTATCACTCTGTAGAACTGCAGAAGAAATAGAAACCAACTTTAAAAAGGGGAGCAACAAAAACAGTGAAATGGACATGACGACAGGAACTTTGTTTGGCTCACAAATGTAGTTTTAGGGCCAGAATATTGATATTTACAAAGGAAGCTATAAGTATGAATCAAATAAATGAATAGTAGAAAGAGTTTTGGTTTCGATAATATTTAAAAAGCAGATAATGAAGGAGTTGTATGGCAGTTGTTATCATAGTAAAAACAGTAATGCAACAAGGGCAGTATAAGAGGAACTTCTAACAAAAACGTTGAAAGCAAACCAAGCATACAAGAGTACTAAAAATGTAGTGGAAAAGACATATTTTAGTCATAAAGAAGTACAACATCTCTCTTTTTTCCTGGGGTCACATTTTTTTCTGAATGAAAAAGTACTCTGTATGAATGAAATAAAAATATTCGGCATATATTAGGGTATTACTATATAGGAAAAAGCAATTTCTAGAGCCAATTAGCATGGATGGAAACAGTATGGGTTTAGACACAGTACCTAGTGAAACAGCTTCATGTTATTATAGAAAAGATAGTTGACATTTATTGAGTACAATCTGTATGTCGAATGTTGGCATAAGGCCTTAAATATAAAATAATATATTAAACAATCTTACATAGTAGTGATATTATTTTTTCCTATTAAATTGGTGAGAAACTGGGATATGGAAAATAAATGAGAGTTGGTTACATTTATGCAGGAAACTGGCAGATCTGAGATTGAAAAAAAGGCTATTACTGGATCTTGGTTTCAGCGCCTGGATCTACTTTTATATTATCAGATTATTTTACTAGGATTATTGCCAATCAAAGGAGCCAAAACCCATTGTGCTCTAAAAACAGCTTTGTGGACCTGGAACAACTTTAGAAAAAGAGTAAAGAGATAAGATTTTCACAAAATAAGCATTCTGTGTTTGCATTCAACATTCAGCATTCACCATGAGGGGCTGCCATTTTCAACATCCAGACTCCACAGCTTTCAGGGCTCCACCCAGAAGAAGAGCTAATGAAGCCCTGCTTGTCGAGTCCCACCCTACACCATCTATTTCTAGCCAAGGTATGCCTGATCCAGAGACTCAGAGCATGGGGAGAGCTGCTACTGGCTCTCGGTGTCCAGCTGATCATGAAGCGTAGAGGGTAGGTGGGTTCTCAGGCCCGGCCCACCATCCAGAAGAGCCTCTTAAAAAGACAGAGGAACCCCCACACCATGAGGGGAGGGCCAATCATTTTCAACATCTGGACTCCACCCAGTAGAAGAGCTGAGAGGCTACTACAAAGTATCCCACCCACGGCACAGCATGGCAAGCTACCTGCCGTATTTGATATGCCAAGAACCAGTAAGAATTATAGAGCCTTATTCCGATGACCTGAAGAAATGGATTGAGGCCTTCATGTTCCTGGGTGAGCGGTTGCCCTTGGACTACACTGGATGTGAGCAGTGTCGGGGCGCTCCGCTGGGGTCCCCAACAGTGCCGGGAAGCGAGTTCCCTTCTACCTCAGAAGCCGGCGAGAATGGATGAAAACTCAGGAATCCGATGCAGTTTTAAAAGGCTTTACTTATCACAGGTTCAGGCATACAAATCAGCAAAAAAGGAAAAGCCGGGTGCTTAGGATTCCAGGCTAGAACCCCAGCCACGTGTAGGCCAAGATGGCGACCACCATGTAAAGGCTTTGAGAAAGGAGAAGCAGACTTCAAGCAGGCGACCGCTTGGAAGAGCCCCCAAAGAAGCGCGCGAGAGTGAAAACCGGCTAGTTTATACCCCTGCAACTCAGACCTTTCCTCCCACTGTTATGGAAAGCAGGGAGGGTCAAATGTCCTTAGGTAATCCCTACTGCACCCTCACCTAGGCCTTTTATTATGCTAATGTTTTGAGCCAAATGCAGCGGCCCTTAAAGGAGTCCTGCAACAACTCCCCCTGGATTAGTTTACTAACAAAAATTGAAAAGGTAAGAAATATTTAGTAATGTACAGAAAATTAAGATAAGAAAAAAACAATTCGAATTACAAAATGATAATACATGTTACTTTAGGGATCCTAACTTGTTTTTGGACCCAAAGCAAAGTTCAAGACAAAGTGTTTCTAGCTGTCTGATTATAACGGACTATAGTTTGCACTGTCCATAATTTGTGAGAGTCAATTTGCTTTATATTTTATGTAAAGTCGGGTATCTGGAACAAAAGTCTGTGGGGCTACTTCTGGAACAGCAATAGCGGTGATCATATGAGTATGAGTCTCTGGAGAGCAGCGATCAGGATCTTCGTTGAATTGTCAGGAACACTGGATCGGTCTCAGGAACACTGGAACAAGTATCTCAAATTCTGGAACAGGAGTCTTGAGTGCTGGAACAGGTGTCTGGTACATTGGTGTAATATCTCGAACTCTGGAACAGGAGTCTTGAGCGCTGAACAAGGTGTCCAACATCGGTGTGATATCTCGGAACTCTGAACAGGAGTCTTGAGCGCCGAGCAGGTGTCTGGAACATCGGTGTGAGCGTCTTGCAGGGCTTCTTTTGCAAGTGGACACTGGCACCGGTAACTGTACCCTGTAGCTTAATTTTGCCGAGACAAAAAACACTTTTCAAGGTTAATCACAAGTAGAGATTTTGAGGCTTTAAAGGGATCCAAGTCTGGGATGGAGAGAAGAACATAAAGCTCCAACATGGGTGGAGCAGGGAAATAAGTATGAGAATTGATGATTTTAAAATTGATAGAATCCAGTTGGATCAAGCAGTGGAGCTGATGAATGTAATAGAGGTTTGTAGTGGTCAGAAATTGAGAAGGTAGTAGTTGAGACATAATAGACACAACATTAATCCTACAAACATAATGGTGGCCACCACACGCACACACATGCACACATACATTTGATCGATCAATATCTTACAGCTGTATATGTGAGCCCATCTAGGGTGATAAATGGTAACGAGTCAAAGCGCTTCATGAATATAAAGCCGGCAAATGATGGGTGAGAAAGTGTCTTTTTGTGATAGAGCATTGGGAAAAAATTATTTTTTAAATTATTAAATTTTTTGAGAGCACTGTTTTGAGGAGTCTCTGAATACTGAGCAATGTAGTACAGGTTTACTTTCTGCGTATTCCAATATCTTATCTGTATTGGAACAGAATCATAAAAAAACAATTTTTCATTGATTTAGCAAACTTTTTTTTTTAATGAGCACTGTGATCAGAGTCCAAAGCTTACTTGAGCAACATAGAAAAAAAATGCAGCAGCCAAGTTCTTTTCCTGCAAATACCTGTGAAGAGCAAAAACATTAAAAGGAAACTCTAACATTAATCCTTGAAACATATGGACATTGAGCACTATGCTCAGAGTCCACCCATTTTTCCACCCCTTTTTTTTTAAGAAAGAAAATATTTAGGCCGTAGGCAAGATATTAGACATGAACCATGATCACAGACTGCAAAACAAGATCATTATTAAATGGAACCAATCCAGGAGATTTAAACAGCAATTTGCAATTTAAAATTTAAGACTTTATATTGAAAGAATTAGTTGTTTTCTGATTCTTGGAGAATTCTAGTCTTAACAAGTCACAGAGGAACCCAGAGTTTCTTGGCAGGGTTATCATCTGTAGAAATGAAAGCATAACCTCTTCCCGAATGAGGAGGTGACCTGCAATCCATTTATCATTAATTTTCACCCAGATAGGTGAATTGACTGTTTTAGGAGTTTGCATATCTTCTTGAAAGTGACTTTCAGCGCGGTATAGGGATCTCCTTGGGGGGTATATTTCCAAGAAGTTTAAGGTGGATATGTTAAAGATAAGGAGAATCCATTGGAGGCATACTTGTTTTTCTTTGCTTTAATAACTGAGTTTTAAGCCGTTCTGTGGGCACGTTCAACTATTCCCTTGTCCTTGTGGATTATATGGAATTCCTGTAATATGTTTGATCTGCCATTCCTCGCCAAAGGATTTGAAGGTTTTGCTGGTGTAAGCAGGACCATTATCTGTTTTTATGGTATGGGGAATACCCCCCATGACGGAGAAGCACTGGAGTAAAAATGAACAAACAGATTTAACTTTTTCTGACGTCATAGGAACAGCCCATATGAACCGAGAATATGTATCAATGACCACATGAAGGAAAGGTTTGTTGGGAAATAAGTTAGTATGAGTTATTCCATCCGCCAAATTGGTTTGTCTGTAAAACCTCGAGATTTGCTCCTGCTACATGAGATGTCTACAATGTAAAGGAGCACAGACAGGACAGTTCTGCGGACAATTTGTCTAGCTTGTCTCATGGGATGCCATGGTGTACATGAAGGCGGCGGGCATTTGTATGTAGAGTCTGGTGCTCTTCCTCAGCTGATTTAAATACTGGAAGCTGCCAAGAGATCTGCTGCTTCATTTCCTTGAACCATGGGCTGGGGAGTCGGCTGTGAAACGGATGTGGGAGATGTATATAGGGAATGTTCTATTTCGGAGGAGATCTTGTAGTTTATGGAGTAGCTCCTGAATTATAGGATTATGGGCATTTAAAGTAGCAGTGACAATTCCAGGAAATAAACCAACTACAGCCATGCAGAATCACTCACCACATACATGGGCCGAGATA